>NNCF01125991.1:0-67166 GCA_002313205.1 Laupala kohalensis | reverse complement strand
AACATATTGACATTCTATTAGTATTATAACTCGCAGCTAACTTTTTATCTTATCTAGGAACTTTTGCTGAAGTTTTTGAATCCGCCTCTGCCTTAGGGCCCTTGATCGGAATTGATGGGATGGTCCCTTGCTTGCTTCCGGAGAGTAAATTAGTTTATTGTCCTCCACGTGGTCATACGCAGTTTGTACTGTTTTTTGACAATAAATTTATTATAATTAATAAGCTTTATATTTGATGGTTTAATGGTAGAACAGAAACAACGAAGAGATTCGTAATAAAACTGGCGGAGATAAATAGTGAATTTTAACATTATTAATGGAATATTTTTTAGCATTTAGTCAAACATATTTCAAAGTATTTATAGCGAATAATACTTATAAAGACAAAAAGCTTAATTTCCCATTGAAATTCAATCAGTTCGCAATTATGTAGTCTCAATACGACATGCCATGGAATGGAATATATTGGAAATTATAGTATTGTGACACTGAATGATGAATAATGCAGAAAAATCGCTATTGTTCCACGATACAAGTGGATTACATTGTAAGAATTCAATCACATAAATTTGCTAGTCGAGCCGTACGTTTACGAAATATTTAGGTTTAAGCTTATATCTTGAGAATTCTCTTTAGTCAAGTCAAACGTTCTCCTTGTAGGCCACAAATGTGCCCATGGCATAAAGAACTAAAAGCATATTCGCATCATATAAGATGTATTGTTCTTTGTAGATCCAAGTGTTTATCGAAGATTTTATGTTATTTGCACTTATTGCTTAATAGCAAGATATGTAACAAAAATATTCGATTACGAACGAACAAGTTTGAAAAAAGCGGATATCAAAACACTCACACAAATTGGAAAGCACTGATATATCATCCATAGGAGGTATTAATTCAAACACAATATTTAGACGCATTTAACTCATAAAACCCTATTCTCAAACTCAATAATGTTACTAAATGTAGTTTTGATCTGAGCAAACACAATTTAAAAACCACATTACTTTCATTTCAATTTCAGAATTTTTTGCTGGATTTATGCTGGTCTCCAAATATGAAGCTTTCGTTATTTAATTCAGTAGGATTTCAAATTCTATAACCTGAAATAAATCAACTTTAGAATGCATCCATCGAGAAGACAAATATAATTATGGAGAGAGATCACAACGACAAATTTACTATTAGTCATTTGTGATATTCGTTTAGAAATATTGTTTCAACACACTCAATATTAGATCCCACTCTAAACCGTGTACCTTATTGATTTTCGTTCAGAATGTAAATATACACTTTTTGAATTATAATTAGTTTGATATAAGTAAATGATAGGGTTGGTTGTCCTTGTAGGTTTTATTTAAAGACACGCATGGCGACTAATACATGTCCTTATTGCTAAATCAGCAATATCAAATAAGTGTATTTAAAGTGGGAAATGGAAGAGCAACATTACAAAGTGTGTATAAAGTACAGTTAAGCGAGACTATTGTATAAAACAAACCTAATACTTGAGGAAGCTAGGTTGTATTAAAACAATGAAGAACTTATAAAACGGTGCCCAATTTCGATTTTCTTAGCATTGTATGTTTCGAGTTTTTTCAACACGTTCAACAAAAATAAAAGTAATGCGAAGACGTTTGAATATATCAGATGATACGTTTGAATATATGAAATGAACTGCGAAAGCATGTTATCTGCTTAGATGCCAACAAAGTTGGTGCGATGACGCGTTATGCGATGTTGCCCAATAACACGTTTAGAATTCTCAGCATCGTGAGAGCTTTCATGAAGATATCATTTGTATCACCTCTCATACAGACGTTCTCAGTTAATTTATAATTGAATTCGCTTTCAAAAATCTTTTCTCGTATATCACCTGGGATTGAACCAGTGACTTATAGATCGTATCATTCGTGGTAAGGCTTCGTTCTCCTGAGCCCCGTCTCCCATGAATTTGAGAGCGCCAATACACTTCAAATTAGTTCATTTTACACTTAGAAATTATTATATTCATTATATTAAAGTATTCTTCGGGGAAAAAATTTCGACAATCCGCAGAAAAATATACAAAATTCTGCATTTTTTTCTTTGTATAGTTATTTGTTGAAATTATTTTTCATCTACGACTGTAAGTAGAAATGTATGCAGTACCTTAACTTATCTGATCAGACGACCTCATTATTCTCCGTTGAAGGGGGAACTTGACTTACAGGAGCTTAGCAAAGTGAACCTTGCGAAGTATTCTACTGCCATGTCTCATCACGAGCGTTCCGTTAGGGAAAAGGTGATTGCGGTGGTGGAAAGTGACAATTTCGTTTCCTCGGCAGCTGGAAGACAATATGGAGTAAATTGGAGAACTGCTTGCAAGTGGGTTCAACAAAATCGTGAAATTGGGGAGGTTGGAAGGCGTGCTGGTACTGGCTTGTGGCGAGTGTCTACCGAATCCCAGGACGCAGTTTTGGTGAACCAGGCTAATGAGAATCCTTTCCGCTCTTCAGAACAGTTAAGGCGCCTGTTGCGCGTTTTTTCCCGGTTGCGCCAAAACTGTTAGAAACCGTCTGAGAGATAATGGACTCCGATGTAGGAGGGCAGCGACAAAGGAGGCGCATTCCGAGGAACATGGAGTGTATAGGTTAGCATTTGCCGAGGAAAACATTCATCATAATTGGGGAAACGTGATTTTCTCAGACAAGAGTGTTTTTTCCTCTGCAAATGACGGACACGTGCGCGTATATCGACCTCGTGGAACCCGATATTGTCCTGAGTATGTGATAGAGAGTGCACGATCTGGACGCATATCTGTGGCGTGTTGGGGCTAGATAAGTTCTCGCTAAGTAGGAGTTCTTCACATAATACAAGGTCGTCTTGATGGGCATCCGTATATCCATATCTTGCCAGATATTATGATCCCTTTGGTGCGGCAATTGTATCCTGCTGAAGAACTATTTTTTTCTGGATGGTAATTCATCTGTCCACACGTCTCGTTTGGTGCAGGAATGGATTGCAGAGCAGGAGGAAGTGAAAATTCTCCACTGGCCCCCGCATGTCCCTGACCTCAACCCAATCGCAAACGTATGGGCGGAGACGAAGCGTGTCATGGCCAAAAATCGGCCTGATCCACCTCCCCAACCACTGATGTGCTCTGGGATGTTGTATGTGAAGCGTGGGAAGAAATTGTCAACAGGACGACATATGCGTCAACCTTAGTAAACTCAATCCCTAGACGGTTGCAAGAAGTGGTAGACTATGACGGGTATTGGACTCATTGTTAAGTGAACAAAACAACCCTTTTAAGGGCTCAAAAAATACAAACAAAGAAATCCACAACTTAGCGAGCATAGAATACTTTGAGTAGAAGATGTTTAGTTTTCTAAGTTAAAGTTGGAAAGTAAAAAATAAAATAAAAGTGGATTTGAACCAAGTAAATTCACTTCACACTTTCCATCTAGCGAGCACTTTAGCAATGTGCCAAACAGCCTGTGTATAACCTATCGTTCTTACTTCTTGATTCCGTGAGATTAAATTATAAGATCTTTTGAATTATACGAAAGTCATTTTTAAAATAAAAGTATGTTTGACCCGTCCTTTAATGGTTATTAATTATCATTATAGTAATACGGCTATTATTAATTTTGTTCTTCATTCTACCGCGTCTAAAACTATCCAAGTGTAATGAAGACGTTCAGTTTTTCATCCTCTCTATTTGTATTCTTGGCAAGTCATACAAATACGATGCTATTTCAATGCTACGAATACTGTTAGTTTAATTCAATAAGTGTAGATAATTTTTTTCTTTATTAAATTTTGTGCTCCAAATGCATAATATGATAAATCTATATGCTATATAGATGTATTTTTGCTGTATGAATGTATTTTTATTGATAATATTGTTTGGATATAAATTAGACAACTTAAGGCGTATCCATTTCCTATTCAATATTTTTATTACAATCAAGTATACGTTTACATAGTTCCAACTTCACATATTTTGTATATTTTAGTAAATAATGATATAGTTTATTAACATATCACACTTACTTTTCAGTCAGAATTAGAAACTCACGAATTGCTTTTTGTATTATTGTTTTCTTTAAATATTTGTAGAAATTGATTGCAATTTAATTCAATATTGAATAATTTCTGCATGGATTAATTGAAATAACAAAAACTTTAAAATATTCCTCGTGAAATATATTATTGAATACTATCATACACAAATGAACAAACTAAAAATATTTTAAGAGATCAAGTATAGAAATTATTTAAAAGAAACGTTGAACTAATGAAATAAGAAATAAGTAGACGTCGTATACTTAGGAAACGTATCAGCGCAATGCAGATAGAACTTCGAAAGTGTTCCAACTTTATCTCCTTCAGTTGCTAGCCACATTGCCGGATTGGTCGTAATGCGACGTTACCGCATTGCAAATTGTTCAGCGTATGTTTTAAGATTTTCCTAAGCAATGTGAGAGCATGAATTAAGGTTTCGTCCATTATTGATC
This sequence comes from Laupala kohalensis, assembly GCA_002313205.1. Taxonomy (NCBI): domain Eukaryota; kingdom Metazoa; phylum Arthropoda; class Insecta; order Orthoptera; family Trigonidiidae; genus Laupala; species Laupala kohalensis. The sequence goes on along the minus strand of NNCF01125991.1, from coordinate 62,664 downwards.
CCAAACATATTACGAGCTCATTTGCGGCATAAACTATTTTCAAAAATCAGTGAACTAATGTTATCGGGAATCGGGAAAGGTTCCTGGTATCGGAAGACGCATCACACGGACGCTACTACATTCAGGTTATTTATTTATACTCAATAAATGTACGGGATTGGAAAGTTTGTCGCGCGAATTGAGAAGAAAATACGTACATCAGCGAGTACCTCCCACCCAATCACTGTTCTATGAAATCAATTTTTATGAGCATTTCGTCCGACAAAATTTCTGAAGACTATTATTTCAGCATCAAATATTAAAAGCCATTTTCAGTGATAAAGATAGTAAGTGCGTTTATTTTTATAAGGATCTTTTTTATCAAAGGTAAATAACGTTTGGCACAGCGTTACCTTAATGACAACTTTAACATATTTTCTTCGTTTCAGTATGTGACTTAAAGCTTTAAAAAAAGTTTTTATTATTATTTAGTTTCTGAATTCAGTTACAAGTTACCTTTCAATTAATAAATGAATTATGTTTAATTTTTTTAAAGAAATGAGAATGTACAATAACAAATTTCACGTTAGACTCTATTAGTTACATTTTTGTCTACATTTTTTAGCATTCAATTTTTGTTAGTTACTTTATAATGGTCATGTTTGTTCTTTGTGTTTTTTTTGTAGTCTCTCAACAAGCAAGAAAATAAATATTATTGTTATTTTAAACGTAAAAAAAACCTATTCTTCCCCAATTATTTTCACCGTGTTTAAAATCTGCAAAATTAAAACAATCTTCTTTGCTGTCAGGCCTCTTATTCCTTTCTCAAATCCACGTGGTTGGCTTAGAATGGTGATACAAAAAGATTATGGACGTCTCCTGCAAAATGCCAAGATCGCACGCTCCTATCACTCTTATGAACATGAAAATAAACGCAGGAATTATAAGAAAGAATTGAAGGGTGAATTACGCTGGTGCTCACTGTCCGTACATCTTCCCACATAAGAATTACATTCGGATAATAGTACAACTGAACGTACCAATTAGGATAGGAATGGACAATTGATATATTGATCAAAACATATCTACAGCTACAGTTGCTTCAGTAGGAAAAGATGCATATAATAGTGAATATATCAGTAAAAATTCACATGTGAGATAACATTTAATCAATACATATTGAGGACACAAAAAAAATGATTCCCTTAAAATAAATAAATAAATAAATAAATGACTTTATTAGTGTCGAGACTCAGACCGAGGTCTGATCTTCCACCTAATCTCTTTAAAAATATTTAAAATATTAGTTTGAATGGGAGGGTATTCACTATATCTACTACTGGGAAAACAAGTTGAGGACCATCCCGGTATTGAACATTAAGCGAATGAGGAAAAACCAGCGAAAACCCCAATAAGGATGGCGGCTTAAGACCGAACATAACAAACAATTTATAAGATAATATAAGATAAAATTGATATATAATCTAACGTAGTACCTTTTAGAAAAGAATCTCGTTGGAGAAAAACAAGGTTTTCAGAAAAAACTAATATAACATTACATAACGACTGTACCAAAATTAAGTGAAGCATTACAAAAGTATACAAGATACAAATATAAATACAGTTAGGATATGTTTCATTTTACACAGAATAAAATTACTCTTAGTGTTCACACACAAACACCNCAATATCTTACATTTACGAAGTTACAACAACGCAGAATGGGAGGGGAGAGGGAGAAGATACTTTTAAGAATAGAGAGATAGAAGAGAGGGAAGTTGGAAATAGATGTAGTGTTTGCAAGAGAAGGAAAAATATGGTAATTGAATACATAATTAATAATAAGAAGAAAAAGTAAGGTGTTAGGAAAAGTGCCGAGGTATTTATTTCATACTTTTAAGGATATTGGGGCAACCAAGAGATTAATTTTCTTTTGAATATATGGACACCATTCAAATGCCTCACGTTAGTTGGTAGTTTATTCCATTCACGGATTGTACTTACTGTAATTGACTTGTTGAATATGGCCGTTCTATGTCGTGGTACAACGAGAAATACATCATTTCTAGTTCTTTTTTTGTTTTAAATATTGAAAGTTTAAATATAGTAAGTTGAGTTAAATGTTTGTTATTTAGAATCTTGAACAGCATGATGAGGCTATGGAGAATGCGTCGTAATTTAAAAGAGAATATTTCAGCTTTTAAATAATATTCTGATACGTGGTCATATTTGCGAAGATCGAATTTGAAACGGAGGCAAGCATTTTGTGTAACTTGTAATTTGTGTTGTAGCTTTAATTTTAAATCTGAAAGGATAAAGTTACAGTAGTCAAAATGAGGCATTATTAGTGAATTTACCAGAAATTTTCTCGTGGAAGTGGGTAATAAATTACGAAGACACATTAGGTTATGCATAGAGGAAAAAACGTTTGACAAGTTTTGTCAACTTACGTTTTCCAACTTAAATTACTATTCACATAAATACCCAGATTACGCGCTAATTTGCACCATGGAAGTGATACACTATTTATATTAATATCCGGCTTATCGCGTTCTGAGAACTTATTAAGAAAAAATTCGTGAACCAATCTTCAAGCACCGAAATTTGTATGGGATCAGCAATAATCCCAGAGAGGAAACCCAAGTGTGGAGTGATGTCAAGTCCTGATTTATTTTCTGTACGATAGTATTTAATTCCGATGTTCGTCCGCTGAGATAAATTTGGAGATCGTCAGCTTACATAAGGTATTTACTATATTTTAAATATTTTCCTATATCAATTACATAGATGAGAAATACTAGGGGTCCTAAAACTGTACCTTGAGCAACATCTCTGTGTTTTAAGAGCATTTGATTTATATTTACCGGATTGGACGAGTTGTTCGCGGCAAGTTAAATATTCACGGAACCATTTTAATGTTAGATTAGCAAAACCTATATTTTTTTTAATTTAGCTAAAAGAATTTCATGGTCGACGGAATCAAATGCTTTACTAAAGTCAAGGACTATTAATATGGTTACTTCACCGCGGTCCATATTTTTTCTAATATCTTCAGTGACTGTCAGTGGAGTCGTTCCTGTCTCTTTACCAGTTCGGAAACCTGACTGATTCTCGTCTAAAATGCTATTTTTCATAAAATAACTTTCTATTTGATTTCGAGTCAATTTCTCAAGCAATTTTGAAAGTGTTGGAAGTATTCTAATAGGTCAGTGTACGAAGTGTTGGAAGTATACTAATAGGTCAGTGTATGAAGTGTTGGAAGTATACTAATCGCTTGGAGAGGTGGGATGAGGTTCTCTTTTGCAATGGGTGAACGACAGCCATTTGCCATGCAGTTGGATAGGAACCACAACAGACAGAAATAGGTGGAGAATTTTGAAAGAGGTACAGAACATTCACACGTCTGGTGACTCTATCAATGTAAATTTGTGGAAGGCGTTGAGTTATTAATGAAATATTCTCTTCAGTAAACACTCTCATTCACTACGCTGTTTGATATCCAATGAATTAAATTTATGGTTGTTTAACTTACGTGTCATGTGAAAGCAGTTTTCGACCGTATTTGGAAACATACCTGAAAAGACAAAAAAAAAACAATAATATGATATATTAAACACAACAAACATCATTTTATAGCATATTTTACTGGTAATGCAGGAAATTCAGACATTGTGAACAATAACTGATCTGATAAACATGACATACTGACATATTAACTGATCTGATAAACGACTTTACAATGTTACATGTGGGAAACAATATCACAAAAATGACTTAAATAGTGTTTGAAAAAAAAAAAAAAACTTATAATACTGGACTGCCTAACTGAAAATTCTGACTACTGTCTTAATCACTAAGAAAATGTGACTTCATATTTTGCAGCTATAAGCCCATTTGGAATCTACAGCTATATAAAGTTTAAAAGAATGTCACTGAAGAAAATGAAATTACTGCCATCTGTTATGAGTGGTTAGACTCCAACATACGGGAAACAGTCAATACTCAGTCGTTAGATTTAATGTAAAGATCAACGACACATATGTTCATAAATTTAATAAGATTCTTTCAATTCTTACAATGTTGTACACAAACTTAAAACTTGATAACTTTCGGTAATGTGAAAACGGCGACGAGAGGCGAATCGAACCCTGGATTCACCCACTTCACCACCCGTTCGCCTTCCACAACTATGTGGTCTTTATCACATAGATACATGGAAACAATAATAGGAAAATATTTAAGCTGTACTACCCTTACCTAATAAGACTTTGATATGTATCCAAGACTGTTGGTATACATTAGTCAAGAAACATAAATTTAAGTTAACTCTTATTACTTTCATAGACTCGAGTGGATTTGATATTAATTTAGTCGCCTTCTTGTTCCTTGTGGAGGTGTTTAGTCCACTTGTAGTTTATCACCAGTAGAACACTGACTTCTAATATCTGGTGACTGGAGTAGTTTTCTTAGAAGTGTTTTCAACTTTTATCCACAGAAGTGGTGTTGCGGATACGATGACTTCATCAATTTTCACACAGAATACTTCGTGAGCATCGGATGAAAATATAATTAAAACATTAGTCACATGAAATTAAAATGTACGCGTAGTACAAATCGTCGATCCAATAGTGAACTAAACTCCTTTGGTCAGCCAGGAGCTAAAGTTGTATTGCGAGTCTTGTGATTGAAATGGCTGATGAGTAGCTGTTTGGACGAGTTTATATAATGAGAATCTAGNGAGTCTTGTGATTGAAATGGCTGATGAGTAGCTGTTTGGACGAGTTTATATAATGAGAATCTAGAGCTCGAGGCAGTTGCCTCCGATTGGCGTGTTCACTCGAGCATCTTATTACTTTGGCTTCTCCGGTGAAAGATTTATTTACTCCCAGGAGATTTTTCTATGCTCTCTGGAGGTGTAGTGTCTTTATTCTTTGAAGTTTTAGTATTCTTTGACCCTTTTGGTCGACCTACTTTCTTCTTGATCGCGAGCTCCGCTGTATTTAGTCGTTCCGTACTAGCTTCGTTTCTAACGGTTATCGTCAAACGGTCATTGGTGGCTACTTGGAATCAACGGCCATTTTTACTACAGTCATTTCCACGGAGAGATCGAAAATAAAATCGAAAGTAAAGTTAAATCGGATAAAAAGGTAACATATATATTTTTTGCAAACACCGCCTGGTAAATATAACATTACGTATTTTTATGAGTCTTTCATACATGCGTACAAACAAACAGCTGCAAACTCAAAATAGCGACTTCAAATAAAATATTCGACTGCCGGAAAAACTTTCAATGAATTCTGGAAAAAATAAATATGTCTTCTTTATTCTGCAATCGGCATTGTAAATATAGATATTCCTAATGTGTGACGTCCGTTACCACACGGTCTTTGGGACAATTCGTTTTCATCGAGACGTTTAGCCATAAACCTTTGACAAGTTTGAATGAGATACGACCTGCACATTTTTGAAACTCGTTTTTGTCTAAAATAATTTTAATTCATAAATCTAACAGTATAAGTGAGTCACTGACTCATAGACTGACTGACTCACTCACATTTATCAACGCACATCAAAAACTATTCGAGATAGGAACTTGACATTTTGGCAGGATATTGCTTTCATATTAAGAATATGAGAACAATAGTGTTTTTTACGCATTGGTTCTCTACAGGCAATTTCATAATATAACTTACGAGAAAAAAGATTTGATGAAGAAATCAGAAGTTCTATGATGAAACTAGAAAATTTATGAAATTGCATTCTATAGATCTTCTTTGCTCATTTTTTGGGTCTTACCAAAAAATTTAACTATTATTGTTGGAAAAGTTGATTTTCAATAAATGTTCTTCAATAACAAAACATTTTCATGAATGCAATATTGTGGATGACGGTGGGATAGAGAATGCGAGTAAATAAAATAATAATAATAATTATTATTAAAAAATTGTTTCATTCACAATATTTTGATTCATTAAATTACGCAAAGACTAGTATTGCTTTCTTCTATAGATTTCCCACTAAAAAGCGGGAATATACTACGGAAAGAATATGGAACCTTAATCATAAGAAAGAAAATTATCTAAAAATACTTTGGAGAGCTATTATAATACATTTTTATTTAAATTGAGCCTTATTCTCGGGGTTTTGGAAAGAAACTTAAAAATATTCGAAATATATCCATACGATTTATATTTATACTAGCTGATTACCCGCGTTGCCTTGAATTTTTCTTTTACCCTAATCTTCTTTTGCTCAGGAAAAAATGAAATCCATCAATTTTGTAAGCTCAAAATACTATTACTTCCTGGTTTTCAAGAACATGTTCAGAAACCTAATTTTTCAAATTCATAATAATACAAATTTAATACAAAACATGACTGTATACACTACATCCTACACGATTGTGTACAATATTATTTTCCGATGCTGACGCGGCTGCACTATTTCATTAAAATTCTTGTAAAACCTAAACTATTCGTCGAAATTTTACGATTTAGAGATTTTCTCATCTTTGTTCAATGCACAAATCATATAACCCATTAAATTTGATGATGATTGATTTTTTCCTTCTTAAATTCCTCACTTAAAGAGAAGTATTTCAACACTTCTATTTTTCATAAAGTTTTCTCGGTATTTTAAATCGACCTTAGTAGACTGCTGTTGCGGACTTATTTGTAGAACTCTTCGAGGCGAACAATTTTGCCATTCATAGTTGTCATCTATCACTAACCGTTTAGTCAGAGTACGAGAATATTGCCGATTTCCTCCCTTCCCGATTTCATTAACTTTTAACTTCAACTTCATTGTTTAACCTTTTCATACATAAAAAATGCCTATGTTTATCCTAGACATCTAAACTATGTCCTTGATAAATTTTATCACGATCGGTTTTGTGGTATAGTCGTGATTAAGAAACGAACAAACAGACAGGCTTTCGCATTTATATAGTATTATTAAGGATAATCTGAGCGTAATATGTGATTTGGAAACATTTTTTACGTACTGCGTAGTTTAATAAGTATTTGTAATAATAATTCTTCAAAAATGTTTTTTTTTTCAATTTTTGGGAAGAATGACGAAAAAACTCATACTGTAACATACCAATGAAAATATTACCTTTTGTGTGTTATGCGACTAGAAAACTCGTTTACTTGTTTAGTAAAAACAACTCTATTTGTTGAAGGATCTCGGAGTTAAATAAGCAGATTTGTAAGACTGTGCGAACGATTTTCAATGCTATTTTCCTCATAAAAATCAAAGGCAAGTTGCAAGTGTATTTTTGCGAATATAACTTAATGAAATGTGTTTTGTCAATATTTATCACAAACACTTAAAACGTCGCTAACCCTTTTAAAATCACTAATGTGAGCTGTATTATGACTAAGAATTGATTTTATTTTGTTGACAAACAGTTACGTCCTCATCGGAGAACAAGTCGCAACTTAGTTTTTCGTGTCATTTGTGTTTCAGTGAATAAATTATTTAGACAAACTACCCACACACACACACACACACATATATATATAAAGTGTGACGTGAAAATGTGACTGTTCGCTAACTGATCACGACGAAACCATGCAACTGATCGTGATGAAATTTGGCAAGGAGATAGTTTAGATGTTCAGGATGAACACAGGCTAACTTTCATTTTTTAAATGTGTGATAAGAAAGATAGAAACGGTTTTTGACAATGAATGTCGATATAATCGAAAAGATGAGTTACATTTGCTTTCGCTGCCTAAACGATTAGAAATACGTGACAACAACGAATGACAGTAATGCTTACCAATAAGTCCGTGACAGCATATGTTACCTACAAAATTATTCTAAATTATTTATAAAACGTTATTGAATATAGAAGTGTTAAAATACTTCAATTTAAGAGAGGAATTTGGGAAGAAAAAATTCTATCATCAAATTTAATGAATTATTTGTTTTGTACATTTAGCAAAGATAAAAAAGTCTTTAAATCGTAAAATTTTTATGAATAGTTTAGATGTTACAGGCGTTTTAATGAAATGATGCAGCCGCGTCATGCCTCGGTAGCGAAAATTCAACCGGCGAGGTTCCAGCTAGATGGTGTAGTGTATAGTGTCACTATATTTCTTTGACAAAATAATAAGTCTGGTAACATAATGAGAACATGAAATAAAAGAAATAAACATATCCCTACGTCCTTCTTCTTCAAAATAGTACTTGTCCCGTTTTTCTAATTTTAAGAGTTCGTTACTCCAGGAACACATTTTAACGTGGCGCAGTGAAGTTCTGTGGACGTCAGCTGGTTCGAGATAACCGCGAGTCGAGAGTCATTCGAGCGTAGGTCGCAATACGTAAGAGAACAATGCTGAATGGCTCGATCGTCGTAAATCGCCTCATCACCAGTAGGTCTGAACCTTAAAATTTCAATGGAATAAATACGTAGAATATTGTCTCACTTTCACACCTTCATTCTCTTCATAATTTTTTGACATATAGACGTTCGCGTTATTCATCAAACTCAAATCAGAAATATTATCACAAATTTATCATACACAGAATCAAATAAATATGATTACTGAAGTGTAATATAACGAGATCGATGTACACAAAACCTAATGTTTCAAATCAGGTTTTACATTATTAACACGAACAAATGAACCTGCTATTTACTCACTTAAATTGTGGATTACTTGACTTTAAAAAGAATTAGTAATAAATATTCGATTAACATCAATTTAAAGCTATTTGGATGTTGCACTATTATAAAAAAACCACGTGCTCCATGGAACACATTCAAGTCACACAATTATGTAGTAATTTCTGGTTTAGAAAATCTTTAAACATTACAATTGTTCAAATTCTCGTTAAGAATTATAAGAGCGTCAATTATTGAAATACCCTGAGTTGTAGCCAGTCATACATGTTGCGAACCGTGACTACCCACGTGCTTTGTAATTCTCTTAAATTTGTCAAATTAGTTAAATGACAATTACCAGTGACTGAAATGTTCTAGAAACCTGACATAGACAATTCTAAATAGTTTACAACAACTTTGAGAAGGAAATACGGAATACTTATCGCTCATCGCTCAGCATGTTCTCTCGTCTGCATATCTCAGAATGAAATTTCGTTCGTGATTCCCGCAAACGGTTCCTTATTCCACCTATCTTCGATCGGGGTCCACTTGCAACCTGTCTCTATAGATAATCTATTGCCGGCACTTCACTTGGCGTTGAGTATTTGCCATATTATCCCAGGCGCAGTCAAGTGTAGAGGAGCTATTTGTCTGTATTTGCTGTACTTATGCTATTGTGGCAAATACGCAAACACCCGTTCAACGCAAATATTTGTGTGAATCGTCCACACTTGGTTAACCGTGTTTCGCTCAATTGAGCACACGTGATCGAGACTTGTTGATATTCTGGCTTTGACTTATTTATTGTATAATTTCTTTTACATGGGTTTGGAATGATGAAACAGTATAAAGATTTCTTTATTTATTTCAAATACATTCTGTCCATCATTGGTGTAAGAAAACATTTGTTATTATTGAGTTATTTGTTTGTTTACTTCACATAAGGATATGTTTGTCATATTTTTAAATATGTCAAATATTTTTCCGAGCACAGCGAATACGCAACACAAATACGGCAACACCAACTGAAGTGCCAGCATTTTGGTTCATGATCTCCTATAGTTATAATGGCGTATGCGCAGAGGCATGACAAACACTAGGAATTTTTGAGTACCGATATTTATAGGGTCGGTACACAAAAACTCGATATTGGTACTATATTAACTGTTTGAATTGTGCCAGAAGCAAAAAAGTAATGGCAGAAGTTCAAGAATTTTCTTTAAGACAGAAAATACATATATTGCTCCTTCAAGAACAATACTCACTCAGAGGCAAAACCTCTGGCATAAGCTTGCGCCATCCAATCATAGAAGCACCCACAGGGAACATGACAGCGCTATCAATCATGAACCCCAATATAACAGCCCTCAAATTAGCACAATGCGCAGGCCACAACATGGGCTGCTGCCTAATTAGCACACCAGTAGGATCTATCTACCTAATCTCAACGTACTTCCAGTACAGCGAAGTTGTAGATAGTACCAAAGACTATATACAAAGACTCCAAGGAGCGCTGGAAAAACTAAAAGTAAAAATAATCATCGGAGCGGACACCAACGCCCGATCCCACCAATAGGGAGAATTCCTAACAGATAAAATAGGAGAAGAAATCGAAGAATTTCTGGAAGTCAACGACCTCTTCATAGCCGACGTGATAGACTGTAAAATCCAAACTTTCGAAAAGGACGACTGCTCCTCATCCATAGGCCTAACAATCACCACCAGCAACATAATACTAGGAATATTAAAATGGAGAATTTGGCAGACCGCAACAAGTAGTAACCACAACGCTAACACATTCACTATAGACAAAGGTACAAGTGACGAAATAATTGAAACAAGGAAGCTGTACTCCTGCACAAAAGATGACTGGGAACTTTACATAACACTACCAGAAGAAAAATTACGGAAACAACTCACAACCTACCAGAACATGACAAGCGACCAAAAAGCAGAAGAGCTCACAAGAATTCTAACGGAAACTGCAGACGCTGCGATACCCTTAAAAACAAAGAGAAGGAAAGCAGTCCCCTGGTGGACTCCGGAGTTAACCACTCTCCGACTTCAAATTAATAAAGCCAGACGGAAACTACAATGGCTTAAGAAGCGAAACAGGCTCGAGGAAGAGCACAGACAAAACTATAAGATGGCACGAAACAGCTTCCATGAAGCAATTACGAAAAAAAAAGAAAGAGAAGTGGAAGGAATTCATCTTGCAAGTAACCCAACTCAATCCTTGGGGCGTACCATACCAGATCCTCTCTTCTCTCAAGGCAGAAACCAGCGAAACAATGGAGTGGGATAGCACATTTACTCAACTCCTAGACCAGCACTTACCTGACGACGACAACCGCGGGGAAGCACAAGAGCAACAAGAAAGAGATAAAAGGAGCGCAGAAGAACCAACTGAACTAGAGAAGGAAGAAATTTCTGTTTAAAAGAGTAGAGATAGAAGAGGTGGCCCGTTCACTAAAAACTAAGGAAAGCCCCTAGACACGACGTAATTACCAATAAAAATGTGAAGAAAACTCACGCAATTGCCAAACAATGTTACAAAGACTTACTAATCCAATGTCTTTCAGAGGGAAACTTTCCCAAAATATGGTAAACGGCCACACTGACGGTGATCAAGAAATCCTCAGACAAACCTGATAATGAAGTTAAATCTTATCGGTCTATGTGTCTTCTCCCAACTATGGGCAAAACAATGGACAAGATCTGCACTAAGCGAATCACGAACTTTCTTGAGTCGGAAAATGTACTAAGTTCAACTAAGTTTGGATTTAGACCTAACAAATCTACTGAGGATGCAATCAACCACCTCCTGTTAAGTATCAACAATCGTGAAACCAAATATGCACTAACAGTTTTTGCAGACATATCCGGTGCATTCGACGACGCTTGATGGCCAGCCATAATGAGAAGTCTAAGAGAAATTAAGATACCGACATACCTGAGAAGAATCTATAGCAGCTTCTTCAATGATAGATAGGTTCCGATTACCATGAACCACCAGAATGTTTAAAAACCGCTCACTAAAGGCTGCCCGAGAGGTCGAACTGTAGTCCGGTAATGTGGAATATACTTATCGAAGAAGGGCTTAGAAAAATTGAAAATACAGGAGCAAAAATTATTGCATATGCAGACGACGAGGCAATTATAGTCCATGGAAACAGCAGACGGAACCTGGAGAAGACAGCTCAAGAAGTCCTTTATGTTCTAGAAGAATGGTGAACCAGAGTTAAACTAAAACTCTCACCTCAGAAAACGCAATTTATGGTATTTAGACCGATCTTAGACATCAACAGGTCCCCTAAACTAACAATACAAGGCCGACGAACCAGAGAAACCAGACTCTTGGAATACTTGGGAGTTTGGATAGACCACAAACTAGCCTTTCTGTAACACACAAAGGAAACAACGACCAGATGCAAAAGATTATTCCACAAGATAAGAAGAATATGCAGAACAGAGTTCATATTACACAGCGAAATGCTGCACACAATTTACGACAAAACCTTTATACCGATGATCAGTTACGCAGCCTCAGTATGGGACCACAGAGCAGGCTTATCTCTCCATAGACGGGACCTGCGCAAAGAGCAGAACTAATACCCATAACAAGGGCTTACAGAACAGCGACCACAATCGGACTATCCCATTCTGACCCTGGTTTTGCTCCGGTTTTCCTTCGGGTAGAGGCGGGTTTCTTTACAGGTTCTCTAGGCTTTGTCTAGGGGCGTGTTTATTGTAACAATAAATCGTGAATCTAGTGTTATATCAATTCTTATGATTTTTAAACACTATACTCAGAATAATCTATAATTCGATAATAATTTGTACATGTAATTTTTTTTGCGTTTAATTACAAACATATTGAAATTCTATTAGTATAACTCGCAGCTAACTTTTTATCTTATTTAGGAATTTTTGCTGAAATTTTTGAATCCGCCTCTTGCCTTAGGGCTCTTGATCAGAATTGATGGGATGGTCCCTTCTTTGCTTCCGAAGAGTAAATTATTTTATTGTCCTCCACGTGGTCATCTGAAGTTTATACTGTTTTTTGACAATACATTTATTTATTTATTTAAAAGACAACAAACAATCGCGGGGAAACCATTGGACCCAGAAATCCAGAAAAGGGCAGCAAGATACCATCTGAAAAGGGACAGAACTTACAAGATTGGCAACAAAGAATTTAAACCTCAGAACAGGTGGGCCAAAACTCGAAGCCAAAATCTCCCAAACCACGCTCATGGAATTGCAAAACCGATGCACACCGCAGATAATGGAAAGACACATACGAATACATCCCGAAGATCAACTTCACGAGACAGAACAAATGTTTCCCGTCGCTGCAAAGCACGACACAGTTCCTCACTACCTCTACCGCATCAACCTGAAAGATGATCCGTTCTGTCCGGGTGACCACCAGATACCAGAAAAGGAAGACCACATACTTCTGAACTGTCCGCTCTACCAAGAAGAGAGACACAAATTCCAGGCAGAACTAAGAAAAATACTTATAAGACAAGACAAACCTAACTGGATAAAGATGAGTCAAGACAATGATAATTTCCAAACCCTGACATTAGAAATCACAAGGAAGAGTCAGCAATACTGACCACACAGACGTACATCCTAAAACCCCAAAACTTGACAACACCAAACTCAGCTTGGAACAAAAACAAAGAAGAGACTACAACAAAAGAATGGAAGAAGAAACCCCACATCACAAGAAGAAGGATATGAAATGTCACCAAAGCTATAGACAGTTGAGCCCACCTTCCTCCTCGAGGATAGGGACGGGCACTCAGCAAAGGGGTGAAGTCCGGATCCAAGGAGGTGGATTTGTTCTGCTGAGTGACAAGAGAGGTGTATCATCAACACAAAACACATATAATTAAAAAACACCACTCAATACAAACCACGCACACACAAAACAAGCCACACAGCTAATTACCCATATAACAACATGAAGTATACGAAGAATACGACACAACGAGTCCAGTTAAATAAGTTCTTCTTAGGTATGGAGTCTACACACACACATTCAAATTTAAAAAAAACGTTCACAACTATTTTTATAATAGCTATTTTTAATGAGAGCAATAATTTTAAATATTAAATAATTTTTATTTGGATATATATTTCATAAAATGCACTTGGAAATTTTATCTTAAAGTACTATTTGAAAATTGATGTAGATTTGTATTAGATGATTGATCTGTAGATATGAAAATGATACCCCTTTATTCTGAATTTTACGTGATGCGAAGTCCTTAGTGATAAATAAAACTCATTACATAAATTTCATTTGAGCTACAACAGCAAATTCATTGATGTATGGAAAGTTAGTTGATATTTCAATTTTAAAAACATATTGTGCTTACATACTCGTATATGATTCACCTTTCATTGCATGAAATATATAAATTTGTTGCACAGTGTGAAGTTCGAATACTAGAGAGAATTTTTTTTAACGAATTCATATAACAGGTTAGTAATAGTATAACCTTCACTTGTCAAGTGTGTTCAATTGACAAGTGGCGTAGTGCCTAACGCACTCGCCTTCTATCCAAGTAGAATTCGAGGTGTTGGACGAAGCGGTGTTCGCGGCAGGTTCTCCCGTTTCCCCTGCCTATCATTCCACCACAACATTCATTCATCATCATTCACCCCCATGTCATTCATTAATCACCCGCCTCGGGGAGGTGCGACAGGAAGGGCGTCAAACACCCTGGAATTCCCCAACCAAGTCAAAGTAGGAGGCATCATACCATCATCCCCATCTACGCCGACCCCGTCTCACACGGGAATAATAAGGCGAAGATAAAGAAGAAGAAAAAGTATTAAATTGTCGTAGAACTTATCCATTAATTCAAGAGGTGTACCTATAAAATTAAATGAATACAATATTTGTTTTCACTGTACTTTGGTGAGCTGAGTACGTTTGTAAGATAGTTAGCAATTTGTCTTCAAACGTCGGTGATAGTTTCAGATTTAAAAAAGGAATAAAACCATGTGATAGATTACTTTTTATCGCACCATATTAAATTACGTTCAAAAATTCTATTCGATTATTTCTATCTAAATAAATTTTGAGACTTTTGAAAATACTGGGACCGTTACACATAAATTCGTTGCTGGATAATAATATTATTTTAAATATATAATATATGGACATACTCTTCTGTAGTATCATCGAGGTTAGCAAAATATTTTTACGAGGAAGTGCAGGAACTACGTCACTGCAAATCGTTCCTGCTCAAGGAAAGGCATGCGCCGGGATCTGACATGCACCGCCACGAACAGTCGCTTAACCAACACAGAACGCTCATAAACTGGATTCTGCGCTCGCAGGAACTAGTTTAATTAAGGGAGAACACAGCGAGCACCGGCTGTAGGGTACAGCTGCTCACCGTTGTTGCTGATGGGAATCCCCTCACACAGGGTTACCACTACACTCATTCTTGCATCGTCACTGCCACCAATATTTCTAATAATTTTGGCTCACTTCAATTCATTTTTCTTGACGCCGTATGTTCTATAAATATTTAAATAATTTTATGAAGTAAATCTTGTTCTTATCTTTGTATGAATCGAGTTTCAAAAGATTTCATAAGAAATAATTATTACATTTACTATGAATTTTTGTTTCTTAACTTCAACTCGTGAATACATATTACCTTGAAACTAAAAACATATAAGTTTTATTAAATAATTATTTTCACTCTTAATACACTGATTTATTCTATTCTTTCATTCGTACAAATATTCAACATTTATCAAGTAATTATAGTCACGAGTGTGCATTGAAGTATTGTTAGCACCTTGACAGCGTAAAATTTCCCGAAAACTTCTCTTCAGAATGTTGGAATTCATCCAGAATTTCATATTGTGTGAAGATTCATTGTGGAAAGGATAGTAATTATGACATAATTAAGCTAATCTTGGTTCATTAATGAAAGAAATATCCCTATTTCATGAAGAGGCATAATAGAATCAAATTGTAATGTTATTATATCTTCTATTCAATTAAAGATATGGCAGATATTCTAGGCATACAATGTTACAAAATACATTTTAATTTTGGGTAATTTTTTTCGAATAAATTATTTTCACCCGCTAACTCTAGAGCTTTGAAGCAGACGTTTCGAAAGGTAATAAGTTATTTACATAAATTAATTTGACTTATTCTACTTTTACGACCTTTTTCATAGACAATTTATATTTACAATTTCTAACAACGTTTCCACACATGAAGTTGAAAGGAAATGGAATGACCATGTTTGAAACTTTTTTAGAATAGTTTTTTAGATCTGACGAAGAATTGAACGAAAGTCGAAACGTTGTTAGAAATTGTAAATAAAAAGTGTTTCGAAAAGTTGTAGCCATTTTTTGGTAAGTTTTATTTCATTACAAGGGATTAATATACTCCCATTCATTTGTATTTCATTGAAATGTACAGTTGGGAACTGATTTGGGTTTAACATCAAAGCGCGACCCGAGAGATTGAAAACAATTATTTCAATTACACAGCATTCTTTTTAGAACACATAAATCCTACAATATAAAGAGTATTGGTTAATAAAAATTGGTTTTGTCAACACTTTTGACAACTTACAAAATGGTCCATGAATAATGAAGAAAACAATTATACAGTATTTTAATTGGAGGTCCTCTATTAAAAATAAGTTATAAATTTTATTACAGAATTTGTGTACAGCAGTGAATCATTTCTAAAAGGATTCAACCCTTTACCTCCATACTAAACCAATTGAATCATATAAATGAAAAACATTTTAAGTACCAATTATTTTCCGCGAAAAAATTTCTTCTTGATAACCCCAATGCTGTAGTAATGTAAGTACCTTCTGTTAATAATTTAAGTGCTATGACTGAGTTTTCAGTAACAGATCTGTCAATATTTCACCTGAAATGAAACACGAATGTGACCATGCGAATTTACAATGTATATTATTCAAACGGTTTCCGAAAAAAATGCGCTCGCAGAAAGGTGCTTTCATAATTAGGTATAATCACAAAAAGAGACATGTTCAATATGAATATTCACTCGGAACATGAAACTCAAATAAAAATAAATCATAAAGCAGAATGCAATTCAAATTTTGAAATGTAACCAGAATTTTCTTATTCGTTGTTCGTAAAATTCTCTCTTAGAAACTTTCATGAAAAATAACATAAGGAAAGTGATCGTCTTTCAATAAGTGAACTCAAAGAGACGCTCGTGGTCCTGGGAAATAACTGCACTGAAATGATTGCATGTATCTTCTCGTATTCTTCTTATATTCTACAACTATTTTAGGTATATTTTATCACCAGTAGCTAAACTCGAATTATTCTCATACAGAGTTAAAAAAGAAAAACATTAAGAGAGTTTCATTCTAATAAAAATTTTCCGCCAAAACAGGATCCAAACCCACAGTCTCAGTGTTTTGAAGTGTTACGTTACCTCTAGAAAATCGTTTTAAGGAATATATACATGGCATATAATCAAATCTTAAAAGATAAAGAGTAATATTTATCTTCGTTGTAGAACATTTACACAGTGCAATAATTCTTGTAAATAATTGACAGAAGTAAGAAAAAAATTGTGTTAAAAAAGACTACATAGAAATAATTTTGATATCAAAATCTGAAACCACGCGATCACATTTCAATATAAATGAATATATTCAATAACTAATTGAATATTTATTTTCGTTTAAAATATTAAATATTGTTGATTATTTCTATAGATTTTCTACGATTAAATATTATTTACTTTTCTTAAAACATTTTCGAAACGTCTGTTTCTTGAGAAGAAAATTAAATACGTAAACATTACAATCAATTTTTCATACAAGAAAGAAATTTTCTGGTTCGAAATAATATAAATTTCACATTGTTAAACAAATACAAATTTAAAATGTTAATATACGTATTCCTAAACTTATCCGTCGAATACGTAGAGAGGTACTTTGCATTGGGAAAACGAGATCGTCCTTAAGATTCAAGAAGATACCTCTGGCTCGAGTGTATTTATTCTGTAAACAATAACTCATTCCTAATAACTCCTTTTCGTAACAAATGAGAGTAATTCCATGAAGAATAATTTTCAACGTGTTGAACGTTTACAGCTGGTGCACTACAGTTTTTTTCCTTGCCCATTCACATGACAACACACGGACAACATGAATACAGTTTACTTGAATAAAAGCCCAAGTCACGACACACAATGCTGCATGAAGTTCGTTGACTAACAGGTCAGGTTACAGAAATTCATCCATAACTTACCATTGTGAAAACATTTCCATTGTGAAAACTTTGTTGGATAGAAGTTGGATTCAAACTCATGTTGAACACTATTCCAAAGATAGTTTTATGCTAGCGATGATATTGATGATAATGGTGTAGAAGTCCGTTTTTTTAATTGTGAGATAACTTTTCTATCAAAATGAGGTTAAAATTGTTCTAGTAAATCACAGAGAGAACAAGATCATTTAACATCGAAGTCAGCTCCTTACTTCAACTCTTGGTGCGGGGGGGGGGGGGGACGAGGAAAGCCTCTAACTCTAGGTTTCACCTCTAGATGGCAATGCTAACACTATTTGACAGCTATGATCAAAGAGTCCCTTCATCCTGGAGAGTCTCCAGGTAAACTTACAAAAATGCGGATTTTTTAAATAAGGATAAATCTATTGTATTGACTTGACGCAGAGGAAAGCGAAGATACGAGAAGCATTTAAGGATCAGAGCTGTGTAGATTCCCATCCCAGAATGTTCAGAAATGGCACTTTTTCAAATGGACTTTTCTTCATATCATGTTATTTCTGTTACAAATTTTGAACGATTATATAAAACTAATTACTAATACAAAAGAAGCCCTACTTGTTACTAGTCTTTCATGGTGTATATTCTTGACAGCTATATTTCTTAGAATAAAAATATTTCAACGTGAACATCATTGTGAAGTTTCAAAAAAAGAAGTAGAAAAATGCAATAAATCATTGTCTGAGGCTTTTTAGGTTTTTGAAAATTTATATTTTATATACTTTGGTTGGTTACGGGTAGTACCTATTTTTTAAAGTATTACTGCACAAATGATTTTGAATTTTTCCAAGAATTAACATTTGTTATCTGGTAAACGAGGTCAATTACCAAGAGTTTTCTGGATATATTTTCTTTGCTCACCGGCTATGTTCACATCCTCGAACCTGCAAATGTGCCGATTTTATATATTTTATTATCTTCAGAGAAGAATTACATCTTGAATACTAAGAGAGACTAAAAACTTAGTTTTTATGAATGAATTGAAAATTATTGCTATTGAATATGTTTATTTATATAAAGTCTTGTTAAATACTCAAGCCCCAACTAGAATTGTGAGATTTTTTTGATCAATGCTTCAATACTTTCAAAGAAAATTCGATATGGTATCATTTCTTTGCAATGAACACGCATTATTTGATTGGATGACTAAGGACTTCGTAATTAAAGATGAATTATCACAGTAAGATTTTTGAAATCATGTCGTTATTGAAATTTTTAAAGCAATAATAAATTTATATACGGTAAACATTTAATTTACTAGAAACAATAATCTTCGTTACATAACGAATTCTGAATGTTAGAAACCAACTAGATAAAAACTTAAATTAAAATAGGTTGCGTATTATTCTTCATTTTCATTGGGAATAAATATTTAAGCAACGCTAGCCGTGAATAAACACCCTCATTTCCCTTTAACAGATCGTTTCTGTGTAGAACAAACACGTCACTTGGAATCCATTTGCCAGCCTTTGTTTACAAATGCATTGCTCTCCCCAGGGAATGAAGACTGAGGCACCCAGCGCCACTATCAGCGACCATTTCAATTACAGTTACTGCCTCTGGCAAAGCAGACAACACAACACTTACGACGGGTTCATAGTCAGCAGGGTCGTCGGACGGACGGACTCGCTCTATTGCCGCTCGTCGTCAGTGGAAGGAAATTACAACTCGAGCATTGGTTTGCACAGAAATCGGAGGCATCACTTAGCATTGGGCGTAACAGCAAGGCTGACGCATTTGTATTGTAGTNCGTCGGACGGACGGACTCGCTCTATTGCCGCTCGTCGTCAGTGGAAGGAAATTACAACTCGAGCATTGGTTTGCACAGAAATCGGAGGCATCACTTAGCATTGGGCGTAACAGCAAGGCTGACGCATTTGTATTGTAGTTGACAAAAATTAACACTCCGTGACACAAGCATATTGTCGGATCATTTATTTTCAATATTTCATCACAAGATATACAACTGCGATGCATTCATATTTGTTTTGTTTCACGAGATGTATTCTTCTTCTATTGCGTCATTAATCAAGAAATCTTTTAGAAATACACTGTAAATACAGAAGTAACAAAATAAATAACTGCAGTAAAAATCGATATTTACGAATATACTATACAAATAATTTATAAGACAATAAGTTACGATAACGAAAAAGTAATATCCTTGAGTTTAAGTAAATCCACGTTACAAGTTATCCACGTCCCTAAACGACATCCATACCCAACGAAAAAATCTGCACTTCTCAAGAATATTATTATCCCGCATTCTACATATTAATGTAAAAATCAAACTTGAAAAGAAAGTTATGTGCTGTATGAAGATTAATCATTCCTCTTAATTTACTTAAACATTGATGTGTGAAGATAAAAATCTCGAAGATTTTTTCTGATTTATATCACTGATTTACCCACATCTAGATATTGATAAAATCATATTCACAGTAAATAACATTTTCAGATAAATTTGGTCTTCCTCAGATAAATAAATAGAAAGATCGAAATATATTCTTATCTTTCCTTCACATGAAAACGCACTTTCTCCCTCTTCAGAACAATGACATCTAAAAGGGATGTAATACCTTGACACCAACCAAGAGAAGACCCAGATATTTTACACTTCATACATCACTGTACCCTCTAGAGCAAAAATTAAATTTTGGTCACTTATTTCAGAAGTACATGGAATTGTCAAGGTGACGTTGCTCCCTCCTCGAAAGCTTCACCTCGTCACACAAACTAATATAGCATTAGTTTTAAATTCTAACAAAGGAAAACCTTATAAGGTAACCAGGTACGAGAACGCATCTAAGCCATAAAGTACGTAACTAATCTTATCGAGCATTTAGAAGTATTTATCAAAAATAGGTACAATTATAAGAAACAATGTGACTCAATCACAAAAATAATATTTATCTCTCAAAATTCATAGAGATGAATCAACGTTTTTCCGTTAAATAATCAAATTTTCTATTCCTATCCATCACGTTTCACTTTCAATACAGAATGTATGAACGTTTAACCCCGACCTACGAGGTAAATCTATTTTTAAGTCTTTTTTTAGTTTTTCGTTTTCTAAGCGGTTTAAGACTACGTCGAAATTCAGCTTTCCAGTCCATTTCTATTTGTTAAAAATATTTGTTGATGAGTGGGTGACGAATTCACCGAGACTTTACTCCGTGTACTTAAAATATGGTGAATACATAGGACTGATTAATGGATTCAACAAACTGTGAAGATCTGTCTTCCTATCTCTCATGAACTGTTACGAAGAAGGGGTCAAAATTGCCCGAAATAGCTCCTGTAAAGGGCGTGCAGCAATTGTTAGTCGGTTCGTATGTGACGAGGGAACTATTGTGTGCCCTAATTTTCCTTTCATACCTACAGTTTATTTAACAAGTTTTGTTTATGAATTGTATCTCACGTGCTTGTAGTTATTCCAAGAAAATACATACAATTGAGCTTCATTTGGAACATACACTATATTGACTCGTTGGATTTTGAGTAGTCGATTGGTAAAATTCTTTATATACACATATTTACGTACATAAATGGGGATAATTGCTTACATATACATAATTATCGTAATGACTTTTAGTTGACTTCTTTGGTTTACTTGACTTTAAAAAAATTATAGTCAGAACCGAAAAAATATTTTACATGTACCAAAACGGCTTTCCACGACGTACGCTACTATCCTCACACTGACCTTCGCAGCCTTGAAGGAGCATTCCACACATACCCAAGTCACTTTGACACAAATAAAATAAAATAAATTATTCAGTTCCAAGTTTTATTCCATTTCAAGTTATATATCCGTATTAAACATTCATGCATCTCCAGAAAACAAGCTTTTTTCCACGAATTTTGTCCTCTGGGCACAAATCACCATAACTGAAAGAAATCTCAAAACTGTTATCGCATATTATTATTTTCCATCATCATTATTATTATTAACACTTTCTTCTACCATTGTTTCAACTTCAAAATATTTATTACATCCATCATTTTAAACACCATAAACCTATTTATACAACATTATCACTTCAAAATGAAGATAATGCTGCTTCAATCTTTGCAATCAACGAAAACCCTAAAGATACGTATTCGGAGAGTGAGTAGTTAAGAGCTAATTATTGAAATTAACTTTTAACATATACTCAGGGTCAGGTTTTTTTTTTTTTTTCATTTTAATTGTTTTCCTTTGCTAATGTGTTCACGACTCTTCCTCCTCCGAAACCTGATGCCGTGTGACAGGCGCTATGATCTGAGCATAATCTCAGCTCCCAGTCACGAGCTGACCTTTGTATTATGGATTTCCGATATTCCGCTTAGAACGTTCATCCCGGGTCCGTTTCCTGCAATGGGAATCTCCACGGCTCCCATCACGAATGCCTTTCGCAAACTCCTTGACTGAAGCATCGTCCAGAAGAAGAGTAAGAACAAGGAAAAGTTATCACAGTGCTCATTAAACTGGGCTTTTACGGAAATAATTGTACTATAACACACTAGCAAAATGTTTTACAATAGTGCACTACAATAAAGATTTTATAGTAGTAGCACTTTCGCTCCCAACCGACCCGTGAGTGAGAAAGTGTGGGTTTGGTTCTCTGTGTGTTTCGCATACAGTCAATGGCGGCCTCCGAAAGATTATTTCTTATTGTTCGGTGCTGAGTCAGAAGCTGGATATAACCGATCGTCTCCTACTGCATTTAAGAGAAAGCATGTTTCCTAGTTCATATTGTAGTAATATGAATGATTTACCTTACGTTATTTAAGGTAGCTCTAGCGTACAGAATTAAAACACTAAAATATCTAAAATCGGTATAAATAACAGAGTAACACGTACTTATTGTGATATCAACTTGAAAAACATACCTTACGGGCCATTTAAATAAAATAATAGTAATAATAAATGATAGTGTAATGCATTGCATCTTATAGAGAAAACAGTTATTTTAAAAAATGACCAACCTTTAAATCACGAAAGTAATGAAAGTTTACTTTTTTTTACAGCAAATTTTTCCCAAGTCTTTTTAAATCAAATTTATGAACAGGTTACTGAACTCTTGAGAAAGCTATTTAACTTTTTCTGAAGTGAGATGGAACCGTTGTGCTCAACCGCCATGTTTCTATTCGAACGAGTCACGCACGTTTCGTGAATATTGTGAAAACCATCAACTGAGAGATATAAATTAAATCATGTTTTTTTTCTCCGTAATTACTCATATATTTGTGATTTATAACAACAATAATAATATAATAATAATATAATAATAATAATATAATAATAAAAAAAATAGTTACATCTGTGAAATATGTGATTTCAGTATATTGGAGTGCTGGTCCCACCTTAATAGCTCATTTTTCTCGTCTGAGGTAGACAAATAAAAGAAAATCCAAAGCACAATTGTAATATTCCCCGCAATGGAGGTACTATCATCACACCAAAGTGAATAAGCGTCCTTCTCTTTTCATTCCTCGTTGTTAAATTTAAATTATTTCTTTTTGGTGAGCTGCTGTATCAATAACGAGGTGCTGTAGAAAGAAGCATGGTTCAAATTTTGCCTACCTTTGACAATAAGATTAAATCAGCAAATAATAGAGTAAGATTAATAGTTAATTTGATCGAAATTTACGCTGGAGCATGGGACTTATGAGTATTTGTGAAAGATCGATTACAGATGAACATCCGGCTTAACCTCGAACAATTAGAAAGTGTCCGCAACAACAGATCGATACCAGAGTGGCAGTGCTTCTTTCTTTGGGAAGACTATACCTCGCTACGAAAAATAACGACTAGTATCCCATGGATCTCAAAAGAAAAAAAAATTGGCAAAACATGCCGAAGGCAAAAACCCTCTACCTGCATGGGTAACGGTTGGAGGCTGAGTTCCTGACGTTTTGCAATCTTCATTCTATTGAAAGCTTTGAATAAAGCGGCAAAAAAAACAATATTCGTACGGTTATCATTACTGGTTTCGCAAGGCACTCAAGAGAAACATGAAATAGCAACGCCAGGAAATGAAACCCTGAGTCGCACGTTATCCTGGCAGGAAGAGAGGTGCATGCGGCTCGTCCTGTCGAATGTTTCCCATGAAGCGTGTGAGGCAAATTGCTTTATAAGATGGCGAAATTCTGAAATGGCAGAATAAAGAAATGTTACCCAAGAACAGCCATTTCAGATTCCCAGTACTACGTTTATACATCTCAGAGAAACCTCGTCAATAACAGAATACGTGATACCATTAATGAAAAGGATGATATATTTAATAAAACCACAAAATGTTAGAATGCATTTTTACATCAGTTTTCAGTGGTCATCTGAATTATTTCAAATCTTCTTTTATATAAATAATCTTGTAAAAGAAGTGTATTATAAAGGGAGAATGTAATGACTCATAAAATGTTTCAGGAAACACGTGAACATGAGTGATCGGATGAAAAACACTTTCGCGTGCCTCATGAAAAAGAATGAATATGTGCGGGTAAATAGAATGAAGCTGATTTCACTCCCTAGATTATTCCAGAACATAATTCACAGGAACTTGTAAATATGATGTTTATATTTCTCTTTCTGATATCCAAACACGAAATCGTTTATTTATTGTTTTCATCTAACAAACTAAAGAAGAATTTGAGACGGTTTTACGAAAAAATTTGCCTTAGTTGTATAATCACGCGGAACAACGTCACCAATATAAAAAAATATTTTGCGATGCCACCAAATTAATTGAACGCGTTATCACAATTAAAGATTTCATCCCGACGCGCGACAATTCATTCTTTGCATTCATTATATTCGAAAATATTTCCATAATTTCCCTTCGTTTAAATTCAATAAATGCTGTATCCTATTTTTGTTTTTGGGATTACAAGCAGCGCGGGAAAAACTCGCACGGTTCAATTTAAAAACATTAAAAGTGTCAATGTTATTTGAATAGTTAGTACAATACCACGCTACGAATTATATCGATGAGAACTACATGTCGATATTTTCAGTCGTTTAGGAGATATTTGAGATGAATGTTGTTATAGAAACCATATATAGCTCATGGAGACTTCTTGTTTACCTCGTATTTCTCCATGTTACTAATTCATTCTTAATTTTCTCTTTAGAAAAACTTGATGAGACTTATGAACTCAGTTTCATTATAAATGTATACTCTAAATTCAAAAACGCAAAAACAACTGTTTGAATAAAGTTTTGGATAGAAATGACTTCATAAAAATATCAGTCCATCACGCATTTACAATCTTTCTCGTCGCGTTTCAACACGAATCATGAAATATCTTAAATTGTTTGGGGAGTTATTATTATCTAATTAATTTAGTTATTTCAACTTGTATTGGTTTTTCTCACAGCAGTGGATTATTAAATCAAGTTCTGCTGGGAGGAAGAATCTATTTCTGGTTCAAGAACTTTCTGGTAATGTGAGCAGAGGACAGAAGGACGCTGTGTTGCAATCTACTTATTATATTGGTGTTGATTTCGAGTTTTTCAATGGAATCAACTAGGGATTGGGGTACTAGTCCTAGGGTAGACAAAATAATAGTTACTATGATCACTTCTTGGAACATTCCAGAGGTTTTTTACTTCAAAGGCTAGTTGTTTGTATTTTGATATTTTGTTGTTCTTTGTTTTTTCTAGACTGTTGTAATTTATGACAGCAAAATCGATGAGATACACTTTTGATTCTTTTCTTTTCCAAAGGATGATATGAGTTCTGCTGTGAATTGTTGTTAGGTCAGTGAGAATGCTTCTGTCCCAGTACAAAATATTTTACTTCAAATCGTCTTGCAGGACTGGTTGAGGTTTATACAGATGGTTTGGTGGTATGGGATACTTAATGAAGTTCAGTGATTTTGCAATTCCCAGGTGAATTAGTTTTTCCATGTTCTCGTGTCTAGTTTTGTAATCATTTTGGGCCAACCGTGTGCAACCACCAATTATATGCTCGAGAGTTTCTTTGGTTTGGTTACATCGGCGACATGAATCTGTAATTCCGGTTTCTTTTAGGATTATTTCCCTGTAGTTTCTGGTTGGTGTGACTCCATCTTGCATTGATACTATAAAACCTTCTGTTTCTGGGAATAATTTTCCGTTCATTAACCACTTAACTGATTCTATTTTATTTAGTTTCCTGTTCATCAGTTGGTTGGGGTAGTTCCCGCGTGTTGGTCTATCTTGTAATGTTGTCATTCTATTTTCTTGTAGTGGTTGGAGTAGAGGCTCATTTAGGTGAAAAGGTGTAAAGTTTTTTTTTCACTGGTTGTAATTGATTGGTGTAGTGATCAGGTATATGTTTTGTTGCGGAAAAACTTATTGAGAATGTACATTTGTCATTCGTGGAGGTCTTTGATTAGTATGATGCCTCTTCCGACCTGGTTACGAGGGATAAACATTCGTTGTAATGCTCATTTAGGATGGTGTTTGTTGTTGCTTGTCATCGTTGTTCTGATTTTCTTCTCTAAATTTTCCAGATCTATTTTACTACTCCAAAGGAGTAGGATAGTATGAGGATGACTAATGAGTTTATTGCTTTCGTCCGCTTACGTGAATTTAAATCAGTTTTTGTTGCTAATTCTTCTCATGAATTCTTTAGTGATGTGTTCTTTGACTATTGTGTGTTCTGATAATTTTGTTTGCATTACACCCAGGTATTTGTACAGTTAATTAGGACCTCTTTTACTGAAGTGTACGTTGTTGTCTCTTTAACTTTTCCACGAACAAGGTTTTGTAATTTACATTTATCTATACCAAATTCCATTCTGAAGTCATTGTTAAAATGTTCTATAATTTTCCAGATATGTTTTCAGACTTTCTGCATTTCTTGCGTAAATTTTGATGCCATTCGTGTACATGAAATGTGTGACACTATTCTATATTTCTGTTCTTGATATTGAATCCTAAACTCTTACCATATTGTTTGAGGATAGTGGATAAAGGGTTTAAAGCTAAGCAAAAATGTAATCCTCTGATTGAATCCTCTTGTAATATTCCTTTGTTGATGCGTATTTTGTTTTCAGTTTTGTCATAGTGTTTTCGAAAAACTTTGTTACCACTGGGTGGATTTTGTATAAGTGTAATGTGTAAAAGAGTAATCTGTGGGGTATCATATCGTACGCCTTTCTATTGTCTATGTATCCTGTAGCTACATTTCGTTGTTTCTGGATAGCAAGATTCATCACGACTTCATCTATTAAAAGTTACTCTTTACATCCCATTGTGTTGGGTCGGCTTCCTTTCAGTTCTTCTGCAATAATATTGTTATTTGCGCAGTGTTGTTGTAACTTCTTGCTAATGCTGGCTGTGATAAGTTTGTAGTAGTTGTTGAGACATGTGATTGGTCTGTATTTGGTGGGATTCTCTGTATCACTGTCTTTGGGTTTGAGGTAGATGTTTGCTGTACATAATTCTTCTGGTAATATTTCTGGGTGTTGTATTATGGAATTGATTATTTTAAGTAATACTGGGCGTATTGTCGTAAACTTTTTTATCCAGTAATTTTGGATTCTATCCGACCGGGACATTTCCAGTTGTGGGTCTTAGAGATTATTTCTCCAAGTTCATTCGCTGATAAAACAGGGTTTTCCATCTATGTTAGTCTTTCTTCCTCCTTTTCTACTACATGTAGCCATGACGTATTTGAGTTATGAGTGGTCTGGTTGACCATATGTCTGACCAGAATTGTTCAACATTTTATGTGGTTGGGGGTGGATTTTGTATATTCTGTTGTGCATTAAACAATGCATTATGTTTGTTCTATTGTGCATTAAACAGCGTGTTTTCCTTCTTCCTTGCCAAGCTTGTTTTATACTTCTTACACTTCTTTATTATTATTATTATTATTATTATAAGGTATTTGTTTTCTTTGTGGGGTTTTAAGGGCTCGTCAACAACAAGGTCATTAGAGCCCATTGTTTTCCACATGCCCTTAATTTCTATTTTTAAGTCTGTGTATTTTATTATTTTTTCAGGTTCTTTTTGTGAGATGTTCATATCTTTGGACACTGCAATATCTATTAATCGACAAGTTTTGTGTGTATTGTTTCTCACTATAATATCAGGTTTGTTAACAAGTACTGATCTAACAGTTACTACTTGTTGGTTCCATACGATAGTTCTGTCTTATTTGGCCGTAACTAGTTGTGGGTTATGTTCATACTTATTAATATTAGTATTATTATTGTTATTATTATTATTTAAATGAATCATTAAATTTCAAAATCTTCCCCAAGAACAAATAAAATTAGAATAGTTTTGCATTATAATTCTGAAAGATTTATTATGTTTTTCCTCCAAACTTTTTTAATTCTTCCCTCATCAACATTCAAGCAATAAATTTATTTAAAATATCAAACTAATAAACCTCTGTCATTCGAGGTAAAATTAGATTCATTTATAAATATATTACCTCCCGGCGCTTCCCGTGATGTTTGCTAGACCTATCTTTCTCAACTCGAGATAAAATAAATTCTATCTGTATTGTAAAATTTAAACAATTTTACTTAATGCTTTTACAAAAATATATTCATACCATCCTAATTCTAGGGGTGTTTAATCCCACACCTAAGTTCAATTGTGGTCCAACTCTGAACACCACAATGGAAGTGTTTCTATTCAACGCAGCTTCTTTAAGTACAACAAACCCATTTGCCCGGAACCGAACCTGTCGAATTTTCGCTTTCGGGGAATCACAACGACTGAAGTGTGGCAGCAACTTTTCAATAAAATATTTGTAAAGTCTAAATTATTACACCAATTTTTTTCGATTTAAAGACTTTTTCGTCTTCGTTAAATGAAAATTAAAACAATATCCATTAAAATTTATGATTATTGACATATTACTTCTTAAATTACTCTCCAATTTGAAGTATTTTAACACTTCTATTTTTTAAACGTTTTTTAAAATAATTTTGTTTAATCTTAATATATGCTGCCCCGGACATTTTTTTTAGAACTCATAGAGATGATCAATTTTGTCACACACATACTTGTCACCTACCTCTAACCGTTTAGGAAGCGTAAGCGAATATAACAATTTTTCTTTACATTTTATCGATATTTATTGTCAAAAACCATTTATATCATTTTTAACAAATTTTTGTTAAATAAATGTCAAACTTTGTTCGTACTGGACATCTTATCAATATCCTTGCGAAATTTTATCACGTTCGGTTAATTCGACAGGTTAATCGCATTTTCCATTTATATATTACTGTAAATATTTATATATTAGTAAAATAAAAATAATTAAAAAAAGAAAGGTGGAAATTTTTAGTTTTGTAGGTTTATTTCTTTATGTTTTTACACTGTTGGTGAAAATTAGTTGTGAATTACAATCTAGCTTTCATTTTCTCAACTTGTTGGTTACAAATGACTTAGATAATTAAAAGCATATTTATCTCACAGAAAGTGAATCGTGCAAGAGAAACCAGAATAGTTAGTTTCCTACAAAGGACTCGATTCAAGCACCGCATTTGTTCAAAGCCCTGGTCTCAGAAGTTCGGCATCTCGTCCTCAGCAGGCGAATCCCCGCGAGATGGGAACTTGAGTGCTAGACCTTCAGCAGTAGACCGTACACGAAGGCTGTCGCGTTCAAGCAGTTGGCTCAAGGAGCGGTGATTAATGCTTAGGAAGAAGCTTTAAACCTACTTCACAATGTTCACACCGAGGATTACAAACTAGTGACGTGTCGGAATGAAACTAGACTTGCTTCATAGCGAGTGAGTCTCACTTATCTTTGCCAAAAAGGGTTATCTCATTCGGGAATTGTTCTACATAATTCCCTACCCAAAAATATAGAAGACATTATTAAATTGAATTTCTTCGAATCGTGGTTAAAATTTACCTTTTGAACCAATGCTTCTATAAATAAAATAATTTATTGATTTTAATAAAACTTAAAATCGTCTTTTACTTTATCACGTCATTTCTGTATTACTTCAAAAATATCTGATACAATTTGAAAAATATTTTTCTGCATGCTTGTATTTTATCTTATTATTCCTATAAGTTTAGTTTTATACGTACTCCACCTTGGCACGGTTGTGCACATTAAATATATAGCCTCATCCTGACCCGTTTTTTTACGGATATCCATCGGGTACAGTCGTGTTTTTTATACCTTGATTTTTTCTCTTGAAATAATAAATATCGAATTCAGAGTTATTTAATAGTTACGATTTATCATCAATATCTTGCGAATAATCGGTAGTTTGATGATAATACGTACTTGTGAAATTACTTTCTTGAGTTTTATTATATATAATTTCTTTGGTATTATGTAAATAAATACGCCTCTCTCTCGGGGCCCTTGATCGGAATTGATGGGTTGGTGCCTTGCTTGACTCCTGAGAGTAAATTAGTTTATTGTCCTCCACGTGGTCATATGCAGTTGAAACTGGTGTTTTCACATTAAAGTTTATCATTCTTATCAGAGGAGGAAATAATACCATAATCTTTTGAATTTATATAATAAGAATACTTATATCAATTATACTAATATTTAGTAGGTGAGTGTTTTGTAATTAATATTTTAGTAGTTAAACACGGCAATGATATGTGTTTTTTGAATGTTTTATGTTCTGGCACATCATAACTCTTGATTTATTGGAACTTGGTTTAAACACTAATTAATAGTGATTTTTTTTACTTTCCCACATATTATAAAACGTATCGTCTGTCAGTGTGTGCACGTATTACTCAAGATCCATACTGATTCCATTTACGTGATTCTTTTTTTAATTCATATATGTGTTCTGTAACAAGAGTTTAATATATATTTCATTAGGATCTATCCCTCCTTTCCAGCGATAACACAACATAAAGTTATCCAAACCGCATAGAGTGCGTTGCATAATTTATGGACGACTCTTATGAATTGATAAGTCTACTTAGAGGGCAAATAAACAAAACAGTTATCGATTTACAATGTCGACAGCAAATGTCCAATTGTGAATTCACAGAGGAAAATTGATTTTTTTCCCCCAAGCTTAAAATAGATTGACATAAAAAGAAGTTGATAGTTGACTCTTGCCATAACGATATAATGAAATATATCACAACTACTATTATTTTCTCAGCTACTAAAGATCATGATAAGTGAAATGATCGTTTAGGGAAGGAATAATTATTCCAGGTTTCATTGTAGGAAAACAGAATTTTACGGCTTAGATTGCCAACAATAACCACTGGGTTACGCATAATTGAAAAGGGGCTTTCATCAATTCAAATTATTCACCGTAATGAATAGTAAAACACAATGTGATTACTCATTTGAATCTTAAGTCTGGGCACTCCACATGTATTAACTGAACTGCATGCATTACCGTAGATCACGCGATACTCCAGGGACAAATGAAACGTGGCGAGCGTTTCTGGATTTATTGTGCATATACGAGCAATTACGAATGATTATCAAAACCTGCATCATTGGTTCTCCCAAGAATTGGAAGTCATTAAAGCGGGAGTCCTCTTTTTTCGAATCTAATTACCGGTGATCTGGATTTGATAAAACTCTGTAATTAATGGGAATTTGAATACACAAGAATAAAAAATACCACTTCCGGCAATAAACAAAGCTGCTATGGAGTGTTTCCCATATTTTCAATTTTTTGTATTTTTTATCGTCTTTATANATATATATATATATATATATATATATATATATATATATATATATATATTCTTTTACTCAGGAAAAGTAATGTATCTATATTGTAATATCAAAATACTATTACTTAAATTACTCTCTAAAATTGAAGTATTATAAAACCTCAATTTCTAATAACGTTTTGTCGATAATTTAAGTTAGTTTTTGTAGACAGACATATGCTGTTGCGGACTTTTTTGTGGAACTCTTTGAGGCAAACAATATTGCTATTCGTACTTGTCTCTAATCAATTTGACCGCGTAAGCAAATATAACTTCTTTTTCTCGATTTCATCGACATTTGTCAAAATTCATTTCTATGTTTCTTATCACTTATTTTAACGATAGAAGTTAGCATTTGAAGCAACTAAACTGCTTCCTTGTCAAATTTCATTACGATAGGTTTAATCGTGATCATGTAGCAAACATACAGACACGCCTTCACGTTACGCGTTTATATATTAGTAGGGATTGCGAATACATTTTATATATTACTAATAAAGATATGAATGTTTGTACATTTGTCCCGAATACTTGCCTATATCATTTTATGGTGAAATTGTGTGAAACGTTATATTTTATTTTTTTACACGTGACGTACGAATAGAAAATAATCATGTTTGTTAAACCATGTTGTTGTGCTTTTTAGATACCAAAGATTCTTCTATTTTCCTCCGGTTCAATCACTAACAATCTAAGTTTTAAATTTGAAACGAACGGTTAGTGTATTTGGTTATTATTTTCTAATAGAGATCATGACATGTGAAATGAGGGTTCAAGAAAGAAATTCGAGCAAGTAAACCAACCTTTTGGTGATTGACTAGCTCATTTTACAGGACGCATTATTATATTGTATTGCATGATTTTATAATTATCTATTATTTTCTTATAAATAAATATGATAAGCTTCCGGTTACTTTTATTGCTTCCTACCGATATTCCTTTTTTATCTCGTTTGAGCCTACTGAGGACCACGGGGCTCGTTTTGATTCACTGTAAGGAACTTCTGTTTTTTTCTTAGCCCAGAAAGCTTTCATCTTCAGGCTGTGTGCCTGTTTCCTCTCCTCTGTCCACTTCGGTCGGGTGGTCCCTGTACTCTTCTTGCTGGTGAGAGACACTGGAAAGACAACCTGTAGAGTCATCTGTCGGAATTGTGATCGATCCTGTATGGTTTTTAATGAAATTCTCAGGTGCTCCAAGTCCGACTTCACTGTGGTGATCCATTTGTTTTTGGACGCTTTCCCTCTACCTGTCGTGCTGAAGATCCTGTTGGTAAGTCTGTCTGGGTTCGTGTGAGTCAAATGTCTATAGAAAGCAAATCGCCTCTTTCTCATGGAGGTTACTATATCTTCTTGATGGTCATTGACTTCATTATTGTGTCTGATCCTGTAGGTACCATCCTCTTTCCTTATTGGTCCTAAAATCCCCCGAAGTATTTTCCGTTCCTTGAGCTCTAGTTTCCTCAGTGGGCCTTTCCGGTTCATCAGGAGACACTCAGAGGCGTAGAGTATGGACGCTCTTACTACTGAATTGTGATGTTGGAGTTTAAGGGTTTTAGAGAGGCACCTGGATGTGTATATGTTCTTGCAGGAGTGGTAGACTCTTTCCAATTTAGTAAATTTGGTGTATATTGCTATGATCTCACTCTTGTTTGCCGAAATCCATTCCCCCCGGTACCTCACTGCAGAAACTTTACGAATGGTGGTGTCTTCCAATTCATTGTAGATGGGGCTCCCTTTATGTTGGTCATGAACTCATTTTTTTGTATATTCCTCAAACCGGTTTTAGCTGCTATATTATAGAGGCTCTGTAGTTGATGGGTAGCTCCTTCTATGTTGTTTGCGAAGAAGGTAAGGTCGTCTGCAAAGGCCAGGCAAGGTACACTGAGATTGTCTTTTCTGTACCCAATTTTCAGTCAATTTTTCTGATGCTAATGTGGCAACCCATTCTCCGATAATCTTCTCTAACACACAATTGAAGAGAATGCAAGACATCTCATCTCCTTGTCTAACTCCCGTTTGGTTAGAGAAACTTTCTGAGAACTCGCGTCTGAACTTTACTTTGAGGTGGTGGTCTTCAGCGTAGCCTGTGTTAGTCTGGTAGTCTTCTCAACAAGACCTAATTCCCATTGGGCGGAGAAGAGGGTCTGTCTATTGAGTCATACGCTTTCTGAAAATCCACTAGTATGAGTACCCATTAATGTCCGCCGCGCTTCTTGTATCTTAGGATTGTCTTGATGTTCTGTATCTGCTCTGTGCAAGATCCATTTATACGAAAACCGGCCTGATATTCACCCAATTGGGAACGTAGTTGACTGGTGACTCTGGTTAGCAAGGCTTTAGATAGGATCTTGTATGAGACGGATATTACAGAGATACCTCTATAGTTGTCGAGGTAAATCTTACTACCTTTCTTGTGTAGAGGATGGATCATAGCCGAGGTCCATCCCTCAGGTTATCAAAATATCCTGCATGATTTGATGGATGCTTTGTATGGATTGTTCATCAGCATGTTTCCTACCGATATTCCATGTATCATTTAGGGAATTTTTTGAAAAGAAAGAAAAGGGTTTAAGTTAAAGTGCCCGATGGCAATATAAAAATTAAGCAAGTATTACAATTAAACATGTATCTCTCTCTGTAAGAAACATTTTTTGGTTGGGGTTTAGGGTTCGTCAACATCGAGGTTTAGAGTCCATTAGAGTAACAGATTGTGATACATCTAAAATGCACGTGATTAACAGGAAAACATTTTTAATGCACTTTATTTTCTCATAACATAAATATGTACGTACGAATTAATTATTATTAAAGCATAAACATGTGTAAATAATGAACTTATTTGGCAAATCTACTGAATCATCATTTTAAATTTTCTCACAAACATACCAGTCAAGTTTATTAATATTTTTGACGTATCGTCCCCTCAAATGGGTAGCCCTTGGCAAACTAATTAAACATTTGTCCGCAAGACAAATATTATATGACAGTCTTCAAAAGAAATAATATTTTCATTATTATTTCTCTAAAAATGAATGAGTGTTGTTAAATTAGTTAATTTAATGAGAATATTAGTGGTTACACTACTATGGACAAACTTTTTCTAACTGAATAGTTCTCGATTCAGATTCTGCATAATCTGGCAATATTAGAAAGTTAAAGATCTAGTTAATTGAGATTTCTTTCCCAATTCTGAAACTTAGAATCAAAAAAATTATTTCAGTATTCTTTTGCTAAACTAATTCAAGATGTTATTAGAGATATTGCAGTTAAATGTCGGGTTTCAAATTGGAGAGATAAAATACAGTCAAAAGAAAAGTTAAAATTTACTAAAGAATCGTGTTGAGTTGGTATTTCCATCAGAAATATACATTTATGAGCATTTATGGCATTTATAATCAGAAATATGCATTTAGGCGTGTTTTTTGCGTATAGTCTCCATAAATTGTGATTATTTAAAGAGGTTTTGTCTGGAAATTGAATGAAGTATCATCACATACGCAAATTTTCGTTCGGAGAAAATCATACAAATGAAGTATCATACTTTAGGACACTAAAAGTGTTGTTGATGATTTCCTGTTGTTTCATCATTCACATTTTCCTCTCCAAAATAACATCGCTTAAAAGTACATCAAGAAAATAAACTAATTCATTTATTTGAAGGGATGTTGAGTCCTATGACAGATCTGACGCGAACAAATTATTGTGAATACATGACTTAAGTTTTCTGGTAAGTAATGAACAATAGTCATAGAGTATTGTATGTGAATACATTAATACTCTTGTGTATTATCGTATGCAATTTATAACTAATCTGATGTTTTGTTACGTTGTTAATGATAAACATAAAAGCGAGTGGAACTTTTGTCTACAACCAGCAGATGGGGGGAGAGTAGTATCTGCCATATTACTCATATCAAAAACCAGTATTTTTAATAAAAGTAAACGTTTATGTCATCATACAGAATATTTTCATCCAATTTTTCACGTGATTTATTCGCACGGGTTTAGCTAGTACAATAGAAATGGTGCCCTTTAGAACCACTGATACTAGTGATAATTCTTACTGTCACAACTTATAACTTGGTTGTACACGTTAGATCAAAGTTAAACACTACGAACAGTCCCTCCGGTGGCTCAGGTGCTAGCGTTCTTGCTCATCACCAAATAATGCTGGGTTCAATTCTCGGTGAGCTCACATACATTTTGTAGCTTTTGAAATTAATGTCCTAGTTCATTCAGTTGTGATTACTCAATAGTGGAGCCTCCTTCTCCTATCCACCTCCTACTGCTCCTAGTATCAATACCTATTACTTCCACTAACCCCTCGACATGGACCAAAATGTTGGTAAACCCAGTGAACAATAACCTACCACCCAACTTCTACCTCCTATCGCTCCATGTGTATAAGCTTCAATATCACGCTACATTTTCCATGTACAAATATTACAATACACAAATACAACAATATACGTTGATATTGTATTTTTTTCTCTATGTGAGGTACTCCTGTCGTCCTGATAACTTCTTCTCGGACAGCTCTTAAGTGCAACATGAAGAGTACACAAGAGGAACATCCATCTTGTGCCTCCAATAGATCTTCGTGCGTCGAGAGGGCGAATTCTCTTCCGAAGGGTGACAGCGAGCGGAAGACGACGTTTCCAGAGGGGGAGGCAGCGACACAAAAGACGCCGACTTCCCTCTCGAATCACACTCTGCGGCAGCATATGGCTCAGGGATGAGGGTCACGCGATGAAATGTGTTTCTCTAAAGGCTAAAGTGGGATGGAAAATTCTCTTTGTACAACAATATTAAAATCCGTCAAAGCAATAAATTATATATTGAAAAAAATCTATTTAGACAATCGGAATGTTGTAAACATAATCACCTCCGAACTGAAACTGCTAGTTTTAAATATCATTAATTAGTGTTGAGGTATTGAATATCATCTGTATTGAAAGAAAGGTATCATGAATTTAATATCGCCTGTATTCAAAGAAATGCAGAAATATTTAAAAATATCAGTGCATTGACAAATATATAATGTACCAATAATACAGGTATATTTTTAGATATTTCAAAGTTTGAGGCGTCCAATGTTTTTCTTTTTTGTTTATACGTTCATACTCTAGACGTGTCCTAGCATTAGGTCAGTATAGTTTTTTGTTCCAGTAGGTTTTCGTCTGAATTACAAGAAAAGTCAACTTCGGGTACACCTTCTTACCTGGCCGAGTAGCATTTTGTCTGAGGACACTTCGTGATGTATATCTCACAACCCGAATAATGACTAAAATATCTGTTGCAACTATACTTTCCTATTACCACATGATAAGGTGTGAGATAGACATTTAAAGGAGGCGATCTTCACACTGACGTTGAGTGAACGTGGCAGAGATCGCGACTAGGTGGATGTCTAGGAAACTTACATATTTGCGCAAGTGTATGGTGTTACTTCTGTAGAGGTGGGAGCGGTATGAGTTATGTTTTATACGAACCCATTCTTCGTACAAGGGATGAACTATAGAATTTTTCTTAGAATCCTGTTTTCGAACGAGACCTTACTCGTACGAAACGCTAAAGATTCACTCTAGCACCACAGACTTACATTTTCACCGAAAACACGTAATATTAGGTGGATACATTTATTTATTTACTAATTCATGTCCTCATTTTATAATGTACCCAGGTTGAGACTGTCACGCATGATTTTCAACTAATACACATGATGTCGGAATCGATAGTTGAGATGTTGTGCTGCAAAGAAATTTAAGGCAGCGAACCAAAATTGGTCTGGAGTAGGTGAAGGAAATCTCAACTGAAAATTTAACGCTTTCACTACGCCACATCTGGCCATATCATTTTTAGACAATTTTCAATTTCATTGAAATTTCACCAATCAATTAACATAGGCATTTCGTTTTGTTGTGAAGTTACCTGCATTTTATAAGAATTAAAAAAAAAACTATAAGCTGACAATAAACCCGACCATCTTTGAAAATGCATTTAAATACGTACACGCTAAAACGGCCATGGTGAAAAATACTAAAAATTGAGTTATCTGTGAAAACGAGACGTTTAATGGTAACTTAACAGTTCTGTGCAAAACAGATTTCAGTCTCATGCATTATAGTGGAGGAAAACAATCACGAAATTTGTGACATGTGCTAGATAGACTTTAGTCAGAGACTGACATCCTTTTTGCATACTGTTGTTGACGACACTACTCAAGTTGCTCATTTACCAGGTACTTTTGCTATTAAAAAAAAAATCTGGATTTATTTATTTTATTCTTCTAACTCGTGAATTATATTCCCCTCGTGCATTTGGTGTGGGAAAGGCAAGAGATCATTTCTTAAATTGCTAATTTAATCCTGCACCTTAACCATCAGGTTATTTCTTGGGTTTACAATCTTCAATTTACAAAATCTGCTCTTGTCTATCTGTACATTCTTTCTTTTCAACTTCTGTTTCATCTCTATCTTGTGGTCTTATTTCTTATTTCAGTGCACATCCGCGCCGCCAATTCTAGGAAGTTATCATCACCTCGAGGAGGTGGTGAACAATCTACTAACTCTTCCTAATTACAATCCGTATTAACATAATCTATTCTATACATTCTTCAAACAACTCAAATACATTTTTTGTATCCATCAGTTTATACCATTTTTGACCCATGTACACATCTTTTTCTTCAAATTTATAAACCATTCACGTCTTTCTTTTTTTGTTATGTCTCACTCAAAAACAACACGATCAATTTCATCATTCATGCCGCACATACAGCCTTTATCATCTCTCATGTTTCTCTTATAACAATATGCATTAATTTCTGCATGCCCCGTTAATATTTCTATTGCACATTTTATAAGGAATAACCCATTTTCTATTTTGTCTAGTATACGTTACATCTGGGATAAATTTTTACAATAATCTCTCCTCATGTGTCATCTTCATCCTAATTTTCCAACACTCCCACAACTTATTATCAATACGCTTCTTCCATCCTTTATCTTCCCCTTTTATTTCATTCGTGCCTATGGTTATTGTCTCTCCTTTACTTACCTTATATCACAATATACGTCTGTCGATCTCTAAATCCACTGGAAAAACTCCTATAATCACCAACATTGCCTCAGTAGTTATACTTCGTTATGCTCCACACCAAGTTATTGGATTCAATCTCTGTATTCTCATATGCTTCCGTTCAAAACGCTTCATGTTCGCTCTGTTATACCACATTATGCTGTCATACGTTATTATAGGTAGAATAGCGAAAAAGGCGACAAATCGTCATTTCGAACAAAGAAACATGGAAATCCACAAAGATATGTCGTGATGGCAAAGCAGGATGCGTTTAAATGCCTCTAGGCAACACGGGTAATGCGGGTGGTATCAACCTCGCATCGATCGGAGGGAGCCCCGCCCTCTGCTACTAGCCACAACCGCCGTCGCCACTCTTCTTCGCCCTACAGCCCCAGCTCTCTCTCACGAGGCAACAACTCACAGTATTCACATTCTAACACGAAACAACTACTTTAGAACCAAAGCTTTCTACGCGTAATACCATCGTTAAAACATTCATATTCATTGTTGTACATAATTAGAAGTCAGTATAACAGTATTGAAAATGGTTACAGTAAAACAAATGCTTTTGAAAGTTTCGTAGGTGAAAATATTGTACTTTCGAAATATCTGTTTATTTTTTACGAACTTTAAAATGAGTGAAAATTGTGAATGAAAAATAATCCCCATTAAAATATAAAAATGCACTTTCTTCAATAATTTCTCCAATAGTTTATAGTAGACTCTATTTCAAATTAAAAACAAACTAGTTTATATGATGAACAAATATCTTAAGATATTATCAGAAAAATGTTCTATTTTTAAATAGAATTCAACGTTTAAATTATGTATTAAATGTAATTTTTAAATTAAGAAACAGAATTTATACAAAATGTTAAAAAAATAATTGTAATGTATAGATGATACAAATACATGATGAATACGAATTATTTTCATTAAGAAAATTAAGTATTTATTGTCGTAACATTCTCATCGGTATATTTATAAGTGTTATGCAGAATTTACGAACATTACTAAAATAAAATAATGATTAACATTTGTGTACAGAACTAAATAGGTAATAACTTACACAGAAATACTCTATTTTCTATGAACTTCTTTTACTGTGCTTCAGTTGCTCATTTCCACATGCTAACACATGGGGTATATTCAATTAGAATATACTTAGTAACCTGTACAGTTTATTTGTGAAGAACAAATTAACATAGATAGTTCGTGTGTCATTAATTATACTCATTATTTCAGGAGGATGAAAGTGAAATGACGTTGACGTTGACGTTTATCATAAAAGTTTTAACATAAAAGTGAAATGAAAAATGAACGTTCGGAATGATATAAATGAATACAAAATTATTAATATCGATATTGAATACAGTTTGACATTTCAAACTGTCACACGGAGTTTAAGTCGGAATGTTTTTGTACATTTTGACACTTAAACTCATTATTAAAATAACTATATTATTATAAACAGTTATTGTGTATACACTGAAAGGTGCTGTAACATGCCTTTCATATATGTGGTAACATATGTAATGTGATATACGTTTGTTATTGTCGCTTAGTCTACAACTCCTTGCTGAAAATCCTAGTAAAGGGTCCTCCCTTCTCAACCCTTAAGGGGCTTTGGCTTTGGTGGTGGTGGGGGGGGGGTATTCCTCAGACCTTGGTAGGGCGAGCCGGGATCTTAATTCTATTTTGGAAGTGACATAAAGGTGTATTAAAACACATCCTATTGCATTGATTGAATAAGGGGTTTAATTCATTGGAGGTTCAACTGAACCTAGTTAATTATAATAGTGACATAAAGATATGATGAAATATCTGTCAATTGGTTAATCATATTGAACAAGAGTGAGATACTTTTGTATCCAGATTAATACATTTGAATATTCAGAGATAATTCCGTACTGAATATTTACATTACAATATAGTGACTTACTGTCGTATACCAACTATTACTTGAAAAGCCGTGGACAAGCTTGGCATTGCCCATAACATAAGCTTTTGAATAACATAATAAATGGAATACATATAATTCTTGAAGCTCAAAGAAACCTCACTATCACTTGAGACATGAAAGCTCTTCCTATGAGGAGGC
Organism: Laupala kohalensis; assembly: GCA_002313205.1. Taxonomy (NCBI): domain Eukaryota; kingdom Metazoa; phylum Arthropoda; class Insecta; order Orthoptera; family Trigonidiidae; genus Laupala; species Laupala kohalensis. The sequence goes on along the minus strand of NNCF01125991.1, from coordinate 21,895 downwards.
AGATATACAAAGTTGTATAGTAGCATACTTAGTGAAGACAGTTCATAGTAATTATGAAGCTTGATAGAGTTCGGATATATGATCCAAGCAACGAGATGCTTTCGCTAACGTAGTGCTCATATTACCAACAACACCATGTACTCTCTCGTCCTCACAAAAGGCAGCAGGTTGCTCCCGAGCTTGGGAGAACAAACGGTCCTTGCGGATGACAACAACGTTCGTCTAGTGCTTCAAAGAACTCTCTATTCCCAGAGGAGGAGTAATATTTATATGCCCGGTCACACCGGGCGCGGTTCCTATTTCTTAGGAGAGGGAGAACTGTATTCGTCATCTAAAATGACACTTATGGGTATTGCCCATAACAATGTTCTAGAATATTGAAACTCAAACCAAAGTCATCACGGGTCCTCAAAATAGGACACGATGCACCTGCGGTTGTCTTGAGTGTCCGGAGTAGTTGGTTTTTTGTATCACAATGGGTACTTGATTTATGGAAATATTATTATGAATTTATTTGTTTATTCGCACATTTTGAATTATCAATTGTATTACAATACATTTACACTAGAATTATGGATTCGTAAAATAGTGTTTATAGGATAAAACATTTCAAAATTTGGATTTAGAGTATAAATTAGGTATCTTATAGTATCTAGGTTTTCTATAGCTATATTCAGAGTATAAACATACTCTAAAATTGTATTTTGCAATTTATACTTCGGAGTTAGTCAATATTTCCCCAACAATATTTAATTTAGTGAAAGTCAAAGATGAGTTGTGTTTGGTACAGCTTCGTAGATTCTTCTTGCAAGGATACTTTCTACAAGTGTACGTCCAAATTTGGTCCTCAGTTTTTTAATACTCAATCATTTTCACTATTTTTATGTCCTGTCAACACATTAACGACGATGATACACTGGAAGGGTCTGAAAGAAGTTACGAAAAATATATTTCGCACGTGGTGTAGCCATTTTTGTGAATCTTGTACAACCCGGAACTACCAAGAGGACGAACAGCGACAGCTGAATCACGTGGCTGAGCTTTGATTCGTCCGACTTCAAGGTATCATCAGTCGACGAAATAGAATAAAACAAAACGTGATTTTCCATTTTCACAGAAAAAAACTATTTAACTTCTGTTTAGTTAAAATTTTCGAAAACTTCTTAATGAACTAATTTAAATAGTATAATTTTGAAAGAAATCAAAAAGTTAAAACATTATATTCTGTACTTCATTCTAGTCGTGTTACTTGACGGTTATGTAAACAACTATCATTGTACGAAGGAAATTCGGCGAATACTCTCTTCGTAAGTCAACAACGTTGTCATAGCATAAAATAAACCTAATCACATAGAAAAAATTGCTTATTGTCTGTTAAATCTTCTAATTAACTTCTTCTAACAACAACTATGTGTCTTAATGATTAGACAATCATTTGCAGACAGGATTGCGAGAAGAATACTCTCCTAAATGTGTAGAACAACTCTTCATTTATTCATTACTAGATGATTACCCGATGTTACCTGAAATTCGTTTTACTTTTGAGGCCAACGAACCCACTCACTGGAAACCTCGCAGGTCGAATTTTCGCTTCCAAGGCAAGACACAATAGCGGTAGCGCGCCTGTACAATTTCATTAAAACGCTTTTAAAATCATTCGCCCAAATTTACGATTTAAAAATGCTTTTAATCTTTGTTAAATGCACCAGTGCGCCTACTGTTAGGTCTGATCCTTGGGAAGAGGGCCGTTGTGTCGGCAATCTCCGACTCCCATCCTGTGGTCCGTTCTGTAAGGGTAGGGGGTTCAGGACAAGTGGAGCCAACTGGCAGCGAAGGCACCTGGACCAGTGGGATTACAGAGTGAGGGTACTCTCGGACTCACGTTTAGGTCTCGGGATGTCACAGTATACCTCCGGTGTACAACTGTTAAATGCACAAAACAAAATAAGCTATTAAATTTGATAATTATTGATTTTTCCTTCTTAAAATACTTTCTTAAATTTAAGTATTTTAACACTACTATTTTTAAAAACGTTTTTTCGATAACATATGGAAACCTTTGCAGATAGACATATGCTGTCGCGGACTTCTTTAAACATGTTTTGTTTGCTATAGAAATGACATACTGAGATGTTAAAAACTCTTTGAGGCGAACAATATTGCCATTCATACTTGTCTTCTGTCCTATTGATTGACTTTCTTTATGATTGTCCAAAGTGTGAGCGGAAAGTAGGCACAAAAATTGGCAATTCTCCATTTTTTCAGTGTCTTCCAGTATATCATCGTCGCTAATANTTCCAGTGTGTCATCGTCGCTAATATTTTGACAGGACATACAAATAGACAAAACAATTCTGTATTTAAAAAAAAACAGGAAAACTTTCGACCTGCGTCTGTTGAAAGTTTTCTTGTGAGTCAAGTGAATGTTATCAGCAGTCGAAGGGCAGAATTTGTTTACTTTCTACCTCCCTTCGTCCATTAAGTGAACGTTGGTAGTGACTGACCCTGTAGCCACATCAGCTTCGTTATCACGCGTCGTGAAGCACATACTCTGCGTCACCAGCGTAGACGGACGTGCTGCCCGGAGGGGGCTGTGACCATTCCACTGCGAGATCCTGGGGGCCGTGACCATGCAACGCCGGAGGGAAATCCAGGAGGCGTTGACGGCGACGCACGGTTACACGTGTTCATTAGCATAAAGCGAGCAAAAGGAACATTTGCTTAAATTGTTGATTTATTCATCAATACGAGCATGTTTATACAGAATGTATAATTATCTAGGTGTACGTGAAAGATTTTATCAGGAATTCATTTCAATTTTTTTTATTAAATTTGAAATTTTTATTTTCAGTATTAGTATCGACAACAATGAGAGTAAAGAAAACAAGGAATAACTTACTACAGTTTTAGTATAGTTATATATACGTTCCTTTGGAACGTATGTAGAAAATGTAACTTGAAGTTGTGAGAAATGTGGTAATAAAAACGTGGTATTTTATCCAGTTGTAAGGTAGCAATTTAAATTTAGTATATTATGTATCAAGTAGTCAGCAATTTTTAATTCCTATTTGTAATAGATTAATAAATCTAAAAATTGAATAAAGTAATAGTGTGTTTATCGGAAATGACTGGATATAATGATACATATTGTATGGCAAATTTTAATGCTCATAAATTTGGCTTAAAGTTTTCACAAGAACATTGTCAGGTTTCAAAACTACGAAACTCTTGCGTATTAATGGCAATAAAATATCATAATATTACAGAAAATGAAATATATTTGTTATTATATTCATTACATGTAATTTATTACTGTACAGCAGAGATCGCCAGTGTTTTGAGCAGTCAGTTCAAAATCCTACTTCACGTACAAAACCACATTCTTTAAAGCATTTTCTTTCACATAACGTTTCGTCTGTCACGGACTGTACTCGTAATGGAACGGCGTGGTATGATTAGTATAATATTTTAGTCATCTGTTGATTGCCCTCGCTTAGAGATAAAACGATGTTACGTTGAAGTTCTAATTTTAAGATGTTTTAAAGAGTCGACTGTAAGGAATGTGCTTTTGCATTTGGTGATGAAATTGTGATAAATAAATTGTCTCCTCAATGAAGGTCGTTCAAAAATGTATCATTGATTATTAACGGACGTGCAAGGAACTACTTCCACAGTTACTACGGAGTTATTTACGTACTTATGATTCCGGGTGCAATTTGGACGCTTCTTTTTCACTCTTCCGTTCAGCTTTTGTTGGACAATTTTAGTAAACTATTTGCTCATACATTTATCAGAGCATCGATTTGCACGTCTGTAATTGTCAGATTTAAAGAAGAAATTACAAATATGGAAGGTAATTGGGAAGTTTTTGATAATTTGTGTTACTCAAGGTTTCTATAATAATAATAAAAGACCTATATTGATTCTCAAAAAAAAATTACATAATTAATCATAAAATGATTAATAAAAAGGTCTCAAATTCATATGGGAAAAATTGGTTGATGAATATTAACAAATTTATTGGCACTCCTTTTTCAGCTACAACATCTTAGATTAACAAGTAGCAATATCGTTTTTGTTATACATTTAATTTAATATTTTAATTAAAATGTAAGGAATTTTAATATCTTCGTTAATGCCTTGGTGAGGCGCACTTCCTCGAGATACTTTCAACTTCTCTGATTTCATCGGACACGAAACAATCTGCATGGCTGTTATTTGCCATAAAGAAGTGATTATTAGTGCTTGCATTCCCCCATCACTGCGCGTCTCTTCACATGCTCGCATAATAACCGCGACGAGCAACTGTAGCCATTTCTGCCCCAAAGTATTTCTACTGGCTGTATCGCTCATCAGTTTAAATTCGTTTCATTCCTTGTTTGTTCATTTCGAATGGGTTTTGAATTAAATGTGTCATAATTAATTAATAAAACTTCAACGTATACTATAAAAATATATTGTTATATCAAATCTTAGTGTTAATAAGGCTTGGAATATGTAATTTTTGTGTCATCACAACTGCATGTACGCTTTATAAAATGAAACCATCAACTGCAGTATTAACATCTTTTGCTGGACAGTTGAAGTATTGGTGGTTTCGTTCGAAAACAAATTAAAACGATGAACAATGCGCGTGTAAAGTTAGGCAAAAGAAAAACCCATTCATATGTGAATCTCTTGCGTGACCCAGACTATGGATCGGGCGCTTCAGTCTATTGGAAAGGTCTCTTCAAACGACGAGCTTTTGAATGACTTCATAGCACCTGATTGATCTCACAAAGCCAACTCCTCCATTTGTATAACACACCATCATTAAATCAGTCATTAAACAAACCGAATTTTGTGGAATATGCTGAAGCATCTCTTGAAAACCACTCAACATCCACTTCCGCTTTTACGATCACTCACATATGTGATCAAAATGCACCATATATTCCCGCATGTCAATTTCCCTCGACGCAGCATTACTTGACAAGCGTTTTCACGTAATACTCACGCGTGTTTTTCATGTCGAAAATTAATTCCATTATCGTATTGGAGGGTTATAAAAAGCTCACTTCTATTAAACAATGTACAATATCACTGGTATAGGTACTAACGCATTCATACAAATTTGTTGAAAAATTCACGACCAATGGAGTACAAAGTGCGGATAGAATAGTTAAATAAGAAACATAATGCATATAATTATCGTAAGTGTAAAATAAAAAATATAAATGTTTAACATAATTTAGAGGATGGAAATGAAATCGTTGATGATGAATGAACGCAAGAAAGAAGATAATCAGACAAATAATTAACAATCTAAACCTTCACCAAATATTATTGTGATGTGTAATTCCGTTCCTCATAAAATAATGTATCACCTTTTTTTTATAATAATTTGAAAATAAGGGTTATATACTCATCAAACTGAGTAAATGTATAAAACTATCTGGAGGAGAGAAATGCTCTGAAAATTACTGGCTTCCGACTTCTGTAATTGGGTGTCTTCACATTGTGCTGCAAATGTTACCCAGCTGGTGAAGAGTTTCAAGGGACGGATTAAATCAATAAATGATGTGAATGGTGAATAATGAATGAATGAATGAATGAGTTACTTTTTTCTAATTTTCTATTTATATTTTGTATTTATGTGTTTCTTTATTTTTTAAATTTTGAATTTAATAAAATGTATTATTTAAGAGGTAAAACGTAAAATAAACCTCCTACTAGAGACGTGTTATTATTATTATTATTATTATTATTATATTTTTTCTTACCTTTTTCACAACTTGCAGTTGGGTTCCAGTGAGATGCAGGGTATACCAAGCATCCTCACAACAAGCGGAATCACCTTACTATTCTACGCGTGTTAAGGATAGTAGCTTTTTTTAATGTTAGATAAATGTGTTTTGGGTAACCGACGAAAACTGAGGTATCGACACTGCTAAACGACACTGTTTATATCTGTGTTAAACATCTTATGGATGTCTTCAGCTAAGGATATTTGCCCATACATTCATTGGATTCCTGGTCTCTCTAACATTAAGCATTTTACAAACTTACCCAAACTTATACTTATGTGTTAAAGAATTAATTGTAAATATTTCGAATATTATTGTAAATATATATTTTACCATTTAAATGTAATTAATTAGAAGATATTTATATTTTTTTACTCGTGAATTGGCGGGAAAACGTACCTCAAAACCTAAATCATTTTTTAAAAGTATTATGAAATAATAATAAATAGTCTGGAAATAAATTTCTCTCGGGGAAATGTTTATATTTCGTAATTATTTTATATATGTATCCTTATGATAATTTAATAAGAAACATTATCAAGTCATTAAATAATTTAAGGATTGAAATTATCAACTAAGGGTTTTACATCACATGTAATACGTTATACGATCAAACTAGTGCTGTATACCCACTAGAAAAATAAGACAAAGTAACGAAATTTGTTGTTGACCTAATACGCATTACACCTATACGCATTACTAAGCTGCTTGGTGATACAATTGGTAGGAAAATTATGTCATAAATTTAGATAAATCTTTTAAATTTCTATTAACCACACTGTCAAGGAACATATCAATTATAATATACAGAATGAAAATGAGAGACGACTGACCGACGCAGGTGTTCAACTAACTACACTATTCCGTTCACCATACATAGAAGACTGGCATGAGAGGTGAACCGGACGACATGGTTAGTCCAGCGTCTCCGTACTGAGCTGACGATCTCGGGTTCGAATCCAAGTTCCGTCTCCCATTTTCATTCATAAAATAGTAAATAAGTTATAAATCTTGGTCATGAAACGGATTATATTTAAGAACAAAAGAAAAATAAATACATACTCCATTCCCCTCAGAATAAATTTTAACTTCGTTACCTTCTACTTTTACTGAAAATACAGAGTACAGATCAATATGAGTTATAGATAGAAAGAGTTTGTTGTATAATTTGAAACCTCTTAAATTGAATATCATTTTATCTAAATATTAATTAATTTTATCGATTTTCCAGCCTGGAATTGTTTGATGACATATCCCTTCACGGAAATGTACTGTTTCGTAATATATTTTGCCTTCAACCTGAAGCGTTCCAATAATTGCATCTGTTCTTACCCAGCAACAACAGTGAAAGAAAAACCAAGTTTATTTTCAGTCCTGATGAGACTAAATAAGATTTTCAGATAGGTTTTCCTTCATCTAGCAATATCACTTCCGCTTCGCTCAGACTTTCCTGCAACCCAATATATCTCCTTCCCAATTTACTTTGGCTCCGATTGCGGTTTCGCGGAGCAAAGAGCCTGAATCTCTTCGAGTTGAAAACAAGTCATAAAAATAAATACGCCAACTGTTTCGAGAGTTTAGTAACTCCGCTTCAGTATATTACCATTCATAGCATTTTCTTTTGTGAGGGCGCCCTTCGAACGCCGCGACCGTTGCGCCCTCACCCTCCGACGACCGACGCTGGAAACAAAATAAAAGTTTAAATTAAACGAACTACTCGACATGGCAGCGCTCTGAATTAAAGCCCCTGCATTAACACCGCAAATGAAGAGGTCCCCCTCCCCCCCCATCGATCGAGACACAAAAGTGGTGAGAGGTCGAGAAGCCGCCGATGCGATGGCTCGCAGCCAGAAGTGGGGGGAAGGAGAGAGAGGGAGACAAAGAGAGGACTCAGGTCAAGTGATGGAGGAGTGAAACATGAACACGGCAGAGGGAACGGGGAGGTAATTCACTCAAGCTCAAAGCAATGGGACACCTTTCACTTATAATTCCACAACACGGAATCTCTGAGTGAATGTAATATATTCCAATGGCAATGGCGTGAATTTCACAAATGGGAAAATAGAAATGAAATAAAGAGATCTAAATAAAAAAAAACACTTCACACCCATTATGCAGAATGTTTCTGAACACTTGGAGGAGCGGCAGAAAACATCTCGAGGAATCAGAATCACATAGGAAAGTAGAGTCCTCGGGTGTTGAAGAGACATAGAGATAAATCAAGGACACAATACAGAAAGCAGTATTAAGCGCATTATTATTTTTTTTAATGCAGAGATTTTGGCCCACAGCATTCAATAGACCCTCTTCCAAGTCATTTATTCGTGTTGGTCGCATCCGCCCGGTGTTGTGCATCGGAACACTGAAGGATCCTTTGAAGTAAATATCCGCTCGTGCATCAGAACCAGTGTGAACATGGATCCTTATAAAATGTACTATGCAACAATGCGTAAATCACTTGCATCGGTGTACATCAGTTGTATAGTGTGATAACAACTAATAGTCACGTGAATGACATCGATCCGCGCAAAGCAACCGTTCATTGTTGCTATGGCAACACAGTATGCGCTAAGTTCAACAAACGTCAAAAAGTATTGCATCAAGTCTATTCTCGCGTAGGTTGGGTCACGTATTAACGTAAGCAACACGGGAGTCGGCTACTTGCACAGTGTTATACCACAGTCTAAAATCATACAACCGTGACAATAAAGACAAGAAGTTGCAGCTCCGCGCAGTGGCGCCTCCAAGTGGTGAGTGAGTAGGTCGTGGTGAATATCGTTGCGTTGGGCGAGTATTGTGGTAAGTTAGCAATACTCGCCGGTGGATAGAGGTGCCAATGTAGCCAGCTGTAAGGCCAGCTTTGGGAATTAGTATGGTATGTTGCGACTGCGGATACATTAGGTGTTGTTCCTTACTTTACCGCGCGGACATTAGACCATCCATCACGAGGTCACACCGCCGAAGATGAGTTATGTTCAAAGTTTGACGGTGTCAGAAAGGAAGCTGTCTCACTTTCGTTACAAGTTGTTGATAAGAATGAAAATGAAATTCAATTATCATACATGAAAATTCCCATCATTGTGTGAAAACGCACTGGGAGTAGTCGTCATGCGTATGACGAGCGCAAAAGTTAAATTTCGAATGCAGAGCGGGTGAAGTGTGGCAATGCGAATCTCGTCCTTAATCCGCGCAGTTAGTCAACAATTAAGTGATAGAGTTGGATGATACGCTTCATCAGTGAGACCAATTCTGTAAGTATCTGAAAATCCTTTCAATTCATGAGCAATTAATGAATGAAAAATTATTTAATTACAGGATTCTAAACGAAAGAAATATTTAAAAAGAATAGTTAATTTATTTAAATTCCTAATTTACATTAGATTTAACCTACGTAAATTCATAAGCTCAAATTATTTGACTTTTTAATTTAAATCCCTTTGTTTAAAGAGAATGACTAAAATATTCAACATTACATTTCCCACTCCTTTTGCAAATGCGTTCTCAGCGATGTTAATTGACCAAAGCATACAAAAACAAACGCTAATATCTCATTACTCGTCTCTTCATAAAAAATAATTACTACACAAGATAATTCACAAAAATTCCATGAGAACAAAGACATAAAAGTTTTTCTTTACATTTAACTGTAGTCTACGGGGTCCAACATAAAGAGTGACGTAATTTTCCGTTTTTGGTATCTCGCTCATAGTTATGTTCTTAATGAAACAAAGTGTGGGGAGATAGGTTTTTACGATGGGTAGACAATCGACAGAATAAAAGATTAGCCAAAATAAAATTCCAAAACATTCACCATTTCTCAGTTCGAAACTTACGCCATTCTTTTGGAACTTGCAACTGCACAGGATCTTATATCATAATGAGCACCATTACATTGAGGACCATGTATTAATCCATCACACAATTATCCGTAATTATGTTTCATTAAAATGTACACAGAAAAATAATATAAAACATAACATTATGATGCTTTATCTACGGTCAGGTGAAAATGTATGAACAAAAATTCCGATTATACCTCCATCGAAGGGAGTCGCCAGTGGTCACTTGGGGGGCACATGTGTCGCGGGCTGCCGAAGCTGCCCTGCTGGATGTTGCGTACGGGCTCTGTGAGTAGAGGCACGTAGTGCAGTGGTAGCATACTTATGTCCATGACATGCAGTCCCGGGTTCAAGTCCCAGTACGTCCCCATGTTTACCTGGTCGTAGATAATGTAACCACTCCTCAACGAGTAGGTACTTGGAAGTTGTCAATTAAAATAACATGATTTTTGATGTTTCATTTATAGTTAATACGAAATATGAATTTTACTTATTTTTCTAAAATGCAACTATTTATCATTTATTTGTATCCCATACTATTATAATTATGTCCGTATATTAATTCAGTATATTTCCTACGCACAAAATAAGTATTGCGTAGTCCGATCACCCATACTTTGTTTTTATGAGGTGAGTTTTAATCAGTGAGGCCTGCTCTTACACCTACCCCATGATTTGGTGATAGAGTTGGGGAAGAGTACTCTTAAGTAGACGGAGAATTTATGATTTCTAACCAACAACTGTGCGCGATTGTTTGTGTTCGTTACCACCGCTTTCATCCAGTTGCGTACCAACTTTCGAGACTAAACCTTGAAATTTTAAATTCTTTTATTACGAAAACAATTTGAGGCATTTTTAATTACTTACCACATAAGTTTTATTGCACTAGGGAAATTTGCGAAGTGTTATAATACATTTTATCAACTCTCAATTCTTCTTTTGAAACACGGAGTACACCGATTCAGATTGAAAGTTTGTACCCTTAAACCAATTTCTCATTGATTGTAAACCCGCAGCGTAAAAAGTGGAACTAGAAAAAGATTCATCAATCCATCAAAATACATTTTATAACACAGATGAACTCTTAATAGATACCCTCAAAGAATGAGTGTGAGAAAACCAAATAATTTCCGGAGAAAGGATCTTTAGTTATTTCCACGAACTGCAAACAAAACTAGTTTTACCTCCATTTCCTGAATTAGAAAAGTATCTGTAAAAGAAGACGTTAACGATTAGAAATGGACAATGTGAAATGGAACACAAACGTAAATAGGAATAAATTAAATAAATACCATCTTCTAGCAAATTACAAAACTGATAAAAAGAGAAACTAATAGCTTCTTAACTCAATCTTTGCGTTTGAGAACCGTGGCATTTGCAAATACCCGCAGACTTCTCAAAATTAATGCAAAAACGAGTGAGCCTAAAATCCGACCCGTCTTTAACCAATTCCTCGAGAATTCTCAAGTGACTCTCTGCCTCAAGTGAAGAAGCCTTCCTTCCTTCCTTCCTTCCTTCACTTTGTTTGGACGACCTCTGATCTCCCTTTCTTGATGAAACCCTCTTACATTTCTCATTCTTTTTTTAAAGTGCCTTTTTTATTCGGAAAACCGTTTGAACAAAATTGTTCTGGAAATATTACTATCAATTACCTACGGATTTCTGTTTCATTATCCACAAGGCTAAATCAAAATTAAATTTTGTTAAGTCAGGTTTTACTCTGATTACCGCGAGTGTTAATGAGCTTCGCTCACAGGGAATGTAAACTAATTTACTTTTCCGATTATTAACGGCAATTTAAATTGTATTATTTAATTATTCACAGTTATCAATGATACGTTATTATAATGTCCGTTATTTTATTATTTGAAATAAATATGTGAAAAAGTCAAAATACTAGCATTAATTCTTTAATTTATATTTATTGACGCGTTAAAATTTATTAATTTGCTGTCACTGTTGGGATGGCGTGTTTTAATTGTATCAATTTCTAACACAAAACATTTAAGTCCTTTAATGTTTCTTTTTAATAAAACTTTCAGTTTTATTTTAACTTTTATTCCATTGGTACATTTTTATTGAAAGCTTATTTTGTGACATGTATTCGTATATTGTCTTAAATCACCTTTGATTTCCCACAATTTATAGATTGACCCATTTTCCACACATATTTAATTTCTATAGCTATCTGCGTCAAATTGATTTTGCGTGTTGAATTAGACGTTTGAAATGAATACATTTGTGTTTTCGAAAGCAATCTAAAGGAAGGGATAAAGTTTCAGACTTTCAATGAAAAATGTGGGTTGTAATTTTGCAATCACAATTATGCATGCTTGGAAGAAAATTACCAAAAACTTTATATTTTAGTGTTATCATTACTTAAAGTGTGACTACAGCATTTTCATGCACATTATTATTTATTATAGAACTTATGGGGTTCTACTGACATGGATCTACCGACAGATATTCTGCTGAATCATGTATCCATGCTTTGTTATTTATAGAATGCACATAATAATTACTGTAACTTCGAAATAAATATATTTCATGAAAGTTTTCTGCCAAAATATCCCTACTGTATGATAAGCACCACTGATACAGTGTAATTTGTCAATAAAATTATAAACAATTAACAACCTTATTTTGATAACAATTGTATTTATTATATTTGTTACTTAGTTGTCAAATTATTTTTTATAATATAGTTTTGTTACAAGTTAAAGATCGAATCACAAATTCTTCATAAAAAATCATTCTATAAAACAAAAGTTTGGGAGACAGCTCAGGATGTAGCGCCATAAAGTTGTAGTAAAATACTTTTGGTTCTGTTTTGAAAACTCGTACGATACCTTCAAAAACACTTCCAAATAAATCGCAAACTGCAAAAACACTTCCTTGTAGAGGGACACCGGCTTGAATATCTACATCGATCATATGAAACTTGGTGATTTTCCATCTTACCATGAAAATTCTTTTCAGAGTTTTCCCTCTAGGGGTGTGATTAACAGTCTTAAGAAGTCAAATGGCTCTGAGACTTTCTCCTAACGTGCCTCGTGCAACATGAAATGCCTGAGCTGCCTGCCTTACTAAATTACAACACTTACCGCAGTTTTTATGCTTCCCTCGGAACAATATTGTTTTCCTTATTAACTTATGACCAGCATTTTATCTTGAAAAGACAAACAATAATGATTTTGTTTTATTTTAAATTAATTATACGGGCCAGTAAGGGAAGACAATTACGAGGCCAGTACTGTAGGTACATTGTTTGTAGAAATTGTACTTGTATTGCATTTTGTTTGCAGACGATTTTGGAAATGTTTCACCGGTTAACGTGTCCATAATATAGGCAAATGAAAAGGAAAGGAATATAAAGTACTGACCTCAAAAACTGGAATAGACGCTTAGAAATAACTCTTAGTGCTTTTAAAACCCTAGTATCGTTAATATTGTCACGTACCCCTCTGCGTCATCTTCTTTTTTGACCGGGATCCTCCATACTCAAAGTCCTCATTAATTAAAAATAATCATTTATTGCTCCAAATTTGTATAAACTTGCATCCATACCCCTATCAATAACCCCTTAGCAGTAAGTCTACCACGTCCCCTATTCATCTATACAACCCCCAGTTTAGCACACCTCTATCATCAATTACTGTCCTACTTTCCTTCCAATCGAAAGACTATTTGTCCAACAACCTCTGACGTATAAAATGTTCACTAACCCAACAGATAATCTTCATCATCGGACCGCTTTCTGTGCTGCAGCCCGCTTCTGACACAGTGGACAATCTCTTCTTCCGCGACTGCCTTCACACGCACCCAATGGTCAAGTCTCTACGTCACGTCCGTTCATCCCCCGCTTCAGATGGTCAAGTCCTTTATTCCTTCGCCCACGCACAATCGCGAACCTTCTATTCGTCCCCCCACCCTGGGCTACTACACCCTTCTCACCTCAGCTTACGCCAGCCCTATTGTCTCCAAGCTTCACTTAGCAACAACCATTCTGCTGTTTTTGAATCATTGCTACACGTGCCGGCTTTGATGGAAAGTTCCTACCGCTGACTAGTGCATCTCAGGCCTTTCACCCTTAGATCGGATGCTAGCTAGTGCAGTCAACACTGCTACTCGCACGAATATTTCCATACCGGCTCTTAGAACGTTTCTCATGAACTCCCTTTTACGGAATTTCATTTTTTATAACTTTTCACATGAACCTTTTGCTCCGAAATCTCCCCTTTGCGTCAATATCCTAAAATAAGTTGGATAATGTATGTAATTATTTATAATTTGTTATTACATTTCAGTTCGTTATTGTATGTAATAATAATAATATAAATTTTAAAAAAAAGATTTATTAAACATTTGTTTTGATAATTGTAATTTAATCACTTCCATTTTGTACGTTTTGTTATTTACTTGATCTATGTTGTAGACTATTTGTATCAAGCGTTACTCTTGTAAATTGTAATTGTAATTCCTCTGTGACGAAATGTAATATGTACAATGTATAATTTAAATATAATATTTGTATTATTTTCTCTGTTATGTACTGTGTTATTCGTTTTCCTCAGCCCTGATGATAATGTAGTTCGAACCGTCGGCAAGTATATAAATAGTACAATTTCAACAGACTTTAACTCAAGAAGATTTTCTTGTTGTTATTATTATTATTATTATTATGGAGTTCAAGAAAAGCTCTCGTTCCTGTTCATAAAACGTTCTGGTCCACTTAAACATTACAACCAAGAACAAACCACATATGTGAAATTACGCAAAAACGTCGGAAAATTATATTGACGAATCAGAGTAATATATAGATAGAAGGCGCAATGAAATAATTGAGGGTATGTTTGAATATTTGTGTCCAAAATATTGAAGGTCCTTCAAATATAGAGTAGTTCTATGCGGGTTCGTTTAAACATTAAACAGTTCATTAAGAAAAAGGTATTTACCCATCAAGATTAGTTTTCTGCGATAAAACGTCTTTCATCTTATTTTGGTTAGAGAATATTTTAAGTGCAATATTAATTTATGATATTATATGCTGTATTTAAGTCAATCAATTAAAAATATTCATAGCTACTTCCATTCCATTAATGCGTTATAGAAAATATTTATGTACACTTCTTTGACATACATTTTTCAAAAGATTACATTTCACAAAGAAAGGCAAATTAGATGGTTTACATGCGTGTTCGTGATAGAGAAGTTTCAGTCAATATATTTTGTCAGAGGGAGAATAAAAATAGATTATTAGTAGCTGGCATTAACTGAGACAGTAGTCGGTAGACGACCTGAATGTTGACTTCTGAAAATATATGGAAATTTGTGTTCCAGCAGACGACACCATCTCATTCCTTACCAACCACAGAAATCCATCAACAAAAGTTGCAGTTCATAAGAAAAGAATCTAATTATAAAGATTTAAATATATATCATTCATTATCTTCACTGCATTATCATACAGACAAGAGACTTGACCTGAGATTCAAGAACCATTCTTATTGCTTCATTCCCATTTTAAAGTGATTAGAAATCCTCTTTTCTTATTTAAAAGGAATTAAATATTGCACTATCAACGTAAAATATATAGAAACCTTGTTATTTGATTATAAAAATCGCAGTGTCGAACACTCGTGAATTTATCCTAATATTGAATTAATATTACGGGACAAATAAGAATTAAGTACATAAATTGAGAGGATTAACATATTAAATGAGATCGATTGTAAACAGGGACAGAAAGAACAAAAGGGAACAAAAAGCATAGAAAATGCCATGAAAGGAAAGAAGAACTAGGTAAAGAGTTCATCGTATTCTGTTTAGTAAACATCAGCTCAACATTCGTGTTTTCCAAGTAAACTGAATAACAGCGCTTTATAGTACGTGACAATTGTAAGAACGAAACACAGTGTTATGTTCATTATTTGCTCGGCACTTTGATATACCTACGGTTCGTTTATTTTGTCTCATCAGAACATGCTTGTCACAAATCAAACACAGCTGTGCTTACACATCATGTTGGATTTGTAACGCTAAAGAGAAAAAATAAATAAATTTTGCCTTTTACAAGGTAGATTGTTGAAATATAAAAGGTATAATACAAATTTGATAATTGTTTTCATAGGAGTTAAAATTATTTTATATTTTCCCGTTTCCCGTGTGTTAGTTGACGTATTTTTTATTATCATTTTGAACACCAATAGACGAGGTCCGGATACTACTCAATTGGATATGGATTTACATTACCAATGGATGTTGGCAAAAAAATAAAATACAGATAGGTGCAAGAGATACTTAAAAGCTTTCATTTAACTTCTCTTGTTAGTACGAATGTTTGAGCCAAATATTGTAACTGAATTTTAAACCACTTCCCCTCAACCGATTGAACTGAAATTTGGCACACACATACAATCCGCCTGTCAATACTATATTACGATGTTTATTTCCAATAAAAAAACTTTTAGAAAGGTTTCTTTAATAATGACTTTTTCCGAGAAAACTCGCGATGAATTATTTCCGGGAAACTTCCCCTGAAATACAGCTGTCTCTCTCATACAAGTATAATCCATTGCATAACCTACGCTTTCCGTTTTAACTTTTTATCTTATCATTACAATCGTTTCTCAAAAGATGTTTATGATATCGTAAGATGTATTTCACGAATGCTATATCATTTATGCTATTTATTGATATTAATACAAGTTTGTGTTTAATAGGTATTTTGATTATTACAAATTAACAAGTAAGATGAACTATTATGAAAAATAAATAAACAAATTCTAATCTCTAAAGGAATAAAATAATAAATATTTTTTAAAACAAGCTTTTATTTAAGCGGTGTACTGAAGCGAATTAAATACGTTAATATTTTCTTTAAAGTAATGCAATGTCAAATGCTAATGCATCCATATATATATTTCACATTAGTAGATCCTAATAAAAATAAATGTAGTTACTATCTTCATCGCTGAAAATGATTTAATATTTATGTTGAATTATTTGTTTTCAAAAGGCTTGTTGCGCGATTAGTAAGTAAAATACATACTTAGGCAAGTACTTACTTACCAACTTGTCACTGTCCATTTGAATTAATTGGTATCTACTTTTATGTACATTTTACGCGATGATCTTTAGAAAACAAGTAATTCAACATAAAATATCTGAAACCGGCGTAAATACACATAGTAAAATGCACTAATTGTGATTTCAACTTGATAAACATACCTCACCGGTCATTTAAATGAAATAATTTCACTTATTGGTGTCTTATGGAGAAAACACCTATTTTCAAAAAAATACCTACTTTTAAATCACGAAAATGATAGAAGTTTACTACGATTTGTAGTACATTTTCCATAGTATTTTTTCATAGCTTTTATCTATAGGTCACCGGACGTTGAATAAAGCTATTTAACTTTCCTGTGGTGTGATGCATAAATCCCGAAAGCGTTGTGCTCGGTCGCAATGTTCTTTTACAAGCTCGTCAACATTTTAAACGAGACAAGCGACTTCTTGAATATTATTTGTACTATATTATAAACTGATAAATAGAAATGAAACCATGATTTTTCATCATTAGTATTCGTATTGTTGCGTTTTTATAGAATTGGAATACTAATATAGAAAACAATCAAACATCTCCGTGATTTGACTCACTTGGATGCTAGAGCTGAACTCCTATTATTTTGTTACACATTTCTCGTCATTAAACGCCGTCCTTTAAGATGACCTCCCTGCAACACCCTGTACTCTTGAACCTCTCGTCCATTAATCACACCTCTTCTGGGGCTCCTCAGGTTCTGCAGTACGGGTGACGAGGACAAGCGCCGCGCCGCCGCGCCGCCGCGCCACCGTCGCCTTCGCCTCTCAGGTCACTCATTCGCTTGGTCTTGTTTCTTTCGCTTCTCGTGTTGCGCCGTGAGTCCACTGCTGCTGCTGCTGCTGCTGCTGCTGCTGCACAGAATGTGACGTGCGCGCACACGACGACGACGACAAAAAGTTAAATTGTGCTGCGCCGCAGTTTGCGGTTCGCATGGCTACATAATGGCGACCACGCTTCACAGCGTCACAACATTCCGAGGTTCAAGACCCGGTCGCTGCAGTTGGGATTTGTGGTGGGAAACTCGGTGTTGCGGAGTTGATATTACCCGAACATTTCTAATGAATTTGTGTTAACGTTTACACCTCCTTATTACTCTTATTAATATTTATATTACATCAATTGTGAATGAAATATGACAGGATATTTAGTTGCAAAAATATATTTCAGTTAGATTAATTTTTGATTACAAATTAAATACATTATTGTGCGTACTGGCTTATATAAGGATGTTTTCCCCATCCATTTTATTACCATTTTCGTATGTTCATAAATGGTTTCTGTCATAATGAAACATCTTATGGTGGATGTTATCATCAATTTTGTAAATACAACAATAATTCAAAAGTATACATTATTCTTCGGTCACAAGTTTCTTAAAGGGTAGGCTTCTTACCTAAATAATTCGTGGTTTGAAACACTTTTACAACCGTGTGTTACTACAAGACAAATATTTTCTTCTTACACATCTGAAATTTTATTATGTTGTTAATTGGTCAAATATTAAGGAACCATAGTAGTAACTATACAACTAGTATTAGTGTTTCAGTAACATTAAATGTATTTTAAGAATTCTAATACCTTCTCTAACTCTCGAATGATTGCATATTTGTGAAACGACTTTTATGTCTTTGGACTTGCTGATGTATGTAATTCAGTTAAGTTTTTTTTATATCCCACGTTCATTGTGATGGCAGTGGAGAGGTGCGAGTCTCTAACCTCAAGGTTTACATGTACGAATCGTGGCTACATCTGACGATGTGATTTGCGTGATTTCATCCTTCACGTTATTGTCTCCATCCCCATACATCACGTCATCGTCTCACTACTGATCTACAGTATCCGGTCATATAAATGTGTCAGAATGGCTGTGATGTCAATATGTCAGTTGGGTCGAAAATCATTTATAGTGATGTTTTCCATTACTACTTGTCATTAGTATCCCAAAATATAAATAAATGCACTGAATTTTTTTCCACCCAACGAATGAGTGCTGTAAAATGCTAATAAAACAGGTGATGTCCATTGAGAAAGTGTAATCGGGTCATTAATAGAACGTCGTTTTCAGCTCCTATAGTTCATTCGGTTTGTAGCAGTTATTCACCCGTCCGGACTACATGCTGGAAAGCTTTGTTCTACTTGTGTGGCATGTTTGTTTCGATTGGACCACAACCCGTTCAAAAGTTGGGAAGGATTAAAGAGAGAACTTAATAGAGCTTTTTTCTGTTTGGTATATAAGTGAACCTACGAAATCTCATCTATCGTATGTAACTTCCTTCCTCACAAACCTGCAAGAAGGAGAGGAGGTGAATGGAGGTGAGCATTCTCTCAACAGAAATAGTAACGTGGTAGGCCCAAAAATGTTTAATTAAATTTATTATGTTTACTTATCGACATAAAATGCAATGCTGTTTGACACAATATAAACGATTAAAATGTAGAAATTACGATTGTACCCAGAGAAGGGGAAACACTGAGACTGACTCACACCTTTCGGATAAGTTGAAGAACATTTGAAAATCAATGGGGTGTGAGGTTGAGTTTACCATCTAACCTTTCAGAATAAAACTTCATTTAACCAGTTCATGAGAGATTGGCCCTATCTGACCTGAAAGTGTGTGTGTGTATGTGTTTTTTTAAGGACTACCGAGTGAGAATGGGTTGGATTCAGAATCTCACATTACCACAGTCTCTAGATAACATAAGGAATATATTCATGAACATTTCATGTAGATACATTTCAACACGTATAATCTGTGATGAGATGAAAGAAGTGCGACGCTCATTTTGTCTCGCAGTGCATACAAAAACCTTGGTGACTTGACATACTGTCTTCTTGTAAGTAATCTGCTTATAGAAAATCTGAACAATTATTAGTGGTCCACTGATCACATGGCAATTAAACTATTCCTTTAATGCAGTGAGATGAACGACAAAGAGACAAAATGTCTGAGTGAAAATATAAAGAAATTTAAACTTAGATTTTGGATAGAGTAATTATCCCTGGAGTTGACTTCGTAAAATAATGGCGAAACGTTAGCCTAAGTTGTGAATTAATTCTTGTAGAGTGGAATCCCGAGCNTGACTTCGTAAAATAATGGCGAAACGTTAGCCTAAGTTGTGAATTAATTCTTGTAGAGTGGAATCCCGAGCAGTCGTCAGAAACCATGTAGGTTTTAACAAAAATAAATGTGTAATTAGTTCCAAACATTTCATAAAAACGTACATGGTTGAACTTGAATCTCCATCCGTGTATTTATTTTATATTGATTGGTTACAAACAGTTTTGCCATTTCATGTAAGAAAATAGAGATATTTAAGGATACTTCCAAATTATACACATCAGAACTACTAAACTAAAGACTTTAATAAACAATGGAAACAATGAAAATGTTCCATGGATTATTCGAATGAAAATCACAAAATTCTTGTGAGTAAAGTTACGGTTCCACAAGTAGTTCAACACAAGCGATATGGAAGCGATCCTTGTGTAGATACGTAATAGTTTGATGTAAAATAATGGAAGT
Source organism: Laupala kohalensis (assembly GCA_002313205.1). Lineage (NCBI taxonomy): Eukaryota > Metazoa > Arthropoda > Insecta > Orthoptera > Trigonidiidae > Laupala > Laupala kohalensis. Next base: position 1,639 of record NNCF01125991.1, on the reverse strand, counting down.
TTGGACAATGGAAGTTTTTTTGAAAGGGGCTTAAGAGTGGCAGTTGAATAGTGGTGGATGGAAAGAGGAGGGCGGGTGGAACCGCGGAAATGGTGTGCAGACTTTAAGCTCATCTAACTTGGTCGGCAGTGGCTGCGGCGGCGCACAGGTTCAAAACAAACTTCTAACTCACTAGGGAGAGGGAAAGTGAATTCAGTTACAGAGACAACAGAGTTATGTATTTAAATAAACGTTGTGGCATAATATACAAAGCATAGTATAATCGATTCCTCTTCTCAAGTACTTTCACATATCACGCAACAGCAACAAAAAGATAAATTGTAGTTCTTCCCTGTCATACAATAGTAAAACACAAAATAATTCACGCTCCATACTTTCCAATTGTTTTATATGGTTATAGACTCAAACATATTAGAAAAGAAACCATAGAAAGATAAATTATGTAATGTCTAAATTGTGAAACACATAAATACTACGTATGCATATATTTCTTCCGTGTACCTACACGACGAGAAGATATGTGACAACTTTCAATCAGATGAAAATTATGATGAGACGGGAATCGATCCTCGGACTCTTGCATTGATCGCAGAGGTGCAAAAGCCACTACATGACTCGTTTGCCTTCCATTCAAGTGTGCAGCCTGGTTCACTTATCTCCTGTCTCTGGTCTTCAAGGGTTAGGTGTGGGTGGGTGGAAATGACGAACGGATGAGGTGTAGTGTTTAACACCCCCTGCCTTCAACGCAGGAGTCCTGGGTTCCATTCCGGCACTTCGCTATTTTTATTTGACTGAACGTTATCACACATACTACGTATGATTACCAGCCAATTCGAGTGAATATAGAAGTAAACGGAAAGAAAACTAACCTAAATTTAACTTTTAATAGTTTGAATTAGAGTAATAATTTCACTGACTTTTTTCCTAATTGTGAGTAAGGGGGAGAGGGGCAATTTCGAACAGCGAAGCAAGTCCTCTCACTCCTATTTATTGCTGCTGCTAGAAAATGGAAGAGTCCGATTTGCCTAGCGACAGTTCGTGACAACTCATCGAGTCAGTTAGTTTTGCTCTAATCTCAGATGTGTAGGTGCAGTATTAAAAAAAATGTGTTTGACAAGATTTGTTATTAAATAATAAACTTTTCCCATTTTAATAGTTATTATGAAATCTCCATAGAGCAGTCGGTGCAGTTCCGTATTCTTCCGTTTCGTGTTATACAGAGGCGTATATGGACCTAAGAGAGGTGTGTGGCTCTATAGATGTGTCTTATGTGTGGAAAATTTCGAAAAGATAAACAATTTTGGTATTTTTGGAGGCAATACCCCAGTTGGGTGCACTAAGCATGTTTTGCAGCAGACTCTCCACAAAATTTCATTTGTGATTTCTCCCATAATAACTTTATATCGCTTAATTTCTGGGTATTTAATGTAATCCTCAAATTTTGTTCCTGTATTGATATTGTACATGTAGATTTCTCTGTGTTGAATACAAAATGTTTAACTTAATAAGTCAACTTTTTTATTTCATTTGCTTTTCCCCAACTAACAGAGCACTGGACATTACTGCAATACCTGTTGCAAGTGCCCCATGGGTTGGGGCAATTATGAATCATATAAGGTCTCACTTAATCAAGTATAAC
>NNCF01125989.1:408854-422860 GCA_002313205.1 Laupala kohalensis | reverse complement strand
GCTTTGGATAAGTCAAGGAAAACACCCTGAGGATTTTCTCCACGGTCAAGAGATGTGGGAACATCTTTTAAGAAAGAAAATATGGCGCATGTAGTGGAAAAGGATTTCCTAAAACCGTGTTAATCATCAGAGAGAATGTTATTTTTTGATAAAAAATCTAGAAGACTCTTATAGACCAATTTTTTAAGATTTTTTTAGAAAGAGCGTACTAGAGATATTGGTCGATATGTTAGGAAACATCCCTTTCGATAAAGAAATATTAAACATATTTATGAGTGGATTTAATATCACGTGGGACGAAAATTTAACAATAAATGCGTGTATATTATCTATTCTTGTTGAAAATTTGTTTTTTAATGAGCTGATGATTCTCATGACTTCACTGGCGTTAGTTTCAGAAGTGAACATAGAATTGGGTACGTGGGTGGATATAATTGGAGGACATTGATTTGGATATATTGAGTTCGTTATTTTACCTAATTCTAAGAAGTGAGAATTAAACAAATTTGCGATGTCCTACGATTTGATACGGTTTTGCCATCATTTAGTAGAGAAATATTTTCATCACGATTTTCATAAGTTGACGTGTAATTTTTAATAATATTCCATATGGCTTTCGTCCGATTGTTTGATTTTAGTACTTACCTGTCGTTTTCCATATCTTTAGTTGCATAGACTACTTTTCGAGGAATAGTCTTATATTTACGAAAATGATTATGGATTTCTGGTGGTTGGTTATAGAGTTTTGAAAGATAATATAAACGGCGATTGTTTTTTAAAGAAATTCTTATCCGTTGGGTGATCCATCTATTATATTTCTTTGTGTTTATTAACTTGCGATTTATGGGAAAGCTAGAGTTTTAGGAATATTGAGATAAATACACTTAATTTGTCGTCGGTGTTTTGACAATTGTAAAAATCTTTCCATGTTTCTTCACGCAAACAATTTATAAACATGGTTGATTTGTGTCATTAAGCTCTCTTAAAAAGTTGTATAGGATTGTAAGTGGTTTTAGTTTATTATTAATAGTCAATACTTGAGCAAGGTGATCGCTGTATCCGGTGATCAACACTTCAGAGAGATACGAGATTCCATTGTTGATGATAATTTGATCTAGCAATGTTTGAGATGAACCGCAGAGGCGGGTGGGATCTTTTATCGTAGTAATAAGGTTGAAGGAGTCGATAGGATTCTTGAATCGATTAACTGGTGAATATGCGGAGTCGGATGTGCTCAGGAAATCGATTTTGAAATAGCTACATATAACGATTTATTTAGTAGATTTGCGTGTAATATCTTTCCAAATAATTTCGAATTTTTGTAAAAATATGTCAATATCTGATTGAGGAGATATATAAATACACAAAACAACAATACCGGTGCCGGTCAAATTAACTGCAGAAAATTCGATCACACTATCAATGCAGAAGTTCTCGTAACCTGGCAGTAAAGAAGATAAAATATCATTACGAACGTAGATATATGTACCTCCGTGGGGATTTCCTTTAAAATTTTTGCCGGCAGTAAGAACTTGCTAAATAATAATTAGAAATGGCAGAATCATTGATGTAGTTAGTTGAAAGTCAATGTTCTGTGAAGCATAGCAAATCGAATGGATTTTCGTGTACCAGAATTTCGATGTCTGTCAATTTGTTTGAAAGGGATTGGACATTATGATGAAATATAATTATTTTATTTTCGCAAAGAGTTTGTGACTCACGAGAAATGGAATCGACGTTAGATTGTGGAGAGGAATTTGAATTTGGTACAGCTTCTAGTTCCGGATCAAGCTCGCACACTGCACCTGAACACGATTGTCACCTTCGAGTACCACATCGTACTCCTGAGCGCAAGTTGTAACTGTGTGTGGGGGCGGTAGGAGATGTGGATGGTGGAATAGAAGAGGACGTGGGAGATGAGGAAGCAGTAGGTGAAAGAACGGGGACAGGAGAAGAAATAGGTGTGGAGATTGGAGGAGGATGTGATGATGAGGTAGGTGCAGAGGGAGGTGGAGGAGGAGGAGATGAGGTAGGTGCAGAGGAAGGAGGTGGAGGAGGAGATGAGGTAGGTGCAGGATGAGGTGTAGGAGTGGATGAAGGGGCAGGTGGATGTTGTGGAGACTGATGTGAAGCTAGGAGAGAATCGAAGTGAAGTTTCCCAGACGGTCACAGATGTTAACCTTTGCAGTAAGTTGTGGTTCTTCTTTATTAGGTTCTACAGTTATAAACACGAGAGTGTACACCTATGTCCCAAGAGTTCAAGGCGACATCTGTCGCTTGCAGAAGTGTCTTGTTTCCTCCTAGTTTGACCCTCGCTTCTTGTGACCCTCTTAGCCGCAACATTTGACCTCCCTTCGGCAACCACTCTCCATGAACTTGGCGAAGTGGAGGGTTTGAACTGGCTCTGGGTTGAGGTCAGACGATCCTCGTGTCCTACCTTGTTATGGAGAGGCTTGTTCTTGAAAGATGGTGCATGCCATTTTTTCTTGGTATATCGGACTTTTGAAAAAATCATATTAAACGTTTCACTCGAAAAGTTAAAAATATATTGTTTTAAGCTATTTACAATTTTTTTTATATATATTAAGGAAGTGCTTTTTATATGATACGTAAGATATATATGTGCTGCTGTGAGTAATGTACTTTTGTGCTGTTGTAGAGTATGAAATTAGTTGTTGAGTATATTCATAATATTTGTTTGTCAGAAAATAATAATAATAAGACAGGAGAATAAGAATAATTCATTGTTTTTTGTGCTTGTTGGAGTGATAAATACTTAATAAATTTTCATTTATATTTGTATCTCAATCTCTCGACGTTTCCTAAATACGATTTTTACTTTGGTCAAGTGTTTTCCTTCTGTGTGATTAATTTTATTAATGTGGTTGTTTTGGTTGAATGTGGTTTTAATTAGGTAGATGTATTTATTATTATCATTGTAGGAATTAATATGTGTGTCAACTACTTTTTAATTGTGTTTAACATAGTGATTTTTTTAGTGTATTCTCCTGGAATGTTCTTTTCCGTTTTGTTGAGATTTTGACTTAGATTCTTTAATGGTTGTAGGTGTACGATCAAATAACCTTGAGATAAGTGCTTAACCTGATCAATTCTAGTGTTTGTATTTTTACTTTTATGTCATTTTTTGTGAGATTTTCGCTGCATTGCTATATATACGCCTGATTATGTAAACAAAGTGTAAAAAAATGTCTGGTTTTTATTGTTGAGTTTGAAAGAAATACTTGGAGTATATAATGGTCATGTAATATTTGAGAGAAAATTGTGATAATTATACTGTTGATTTTGTAACTTTATTAATCGTCGGAGGTACATGTGTTTGATTTTATAAAAAAAACAGTATTTCGATTTTGGGTAGATCACTCACTGAAAACGTGTTGAACATTGAATTGTATACTCATTTTATCATGGCAATAGACCAGGGCAGAATGTATTGTATGTTGTTTTGTGGTAAGCATCAAAGAAGAGTTTTTTTGCGCAAAAATCGACTCATGATCGATTATTTTTCTCAGACTACGCGAAAAACACGAAAAAATACACAATTTTAAAATTAAAAATAGTGAACACTTTATTCTTGAAAGAATTAATTTTAGGATGGAGGAAATAAAAGAACTAATACTTTTATTCTTCCTTTGCGTTGGGCACTGGTAGTGCCAAACTGATATTTACCATCCATAATATTTCGGGATATTTATAATTTATAAATCACAAGAGTATTTAACTAATTCAAACTTGACCGAAGAGAATTAGAATTCAAACTTGATCAAAGTGAATAATGATAATTTAAATTGGTAACGTTAAGGAGGGTTCCTACAAAGGACTTACACCAATACATCTGTGTTTTGTGGGTTGCGCTACCGTACCATCTTGCGCGTGCCATATTTATATTAAACTGCAAATGAAATAGTTTTGAATTATATTTGTTAGCTGGTAACATAAACACAAAACGAAGGATAACGTCTCAAGAGAGCAATTATTACATAAACATCCAAAGAAAAATTGGTCGTGTGATCTGATATATTTTACCCTACAGAGAATATTAAAACACCCGTCAACCGGTCTGGATTTTTTAGCTCATTTTTTCATGGCGTTGCTTCTAGTTTGTATTTAATATTTTAAATTCATTTGTACGTTTCCGTATTTATCTATTGTTTTTATATTAAATTTTTAACTCTATTAGTTTCAAAAATTGAAAACCACAAAGTGGATCTACAAAAATTCACGTAGTTTTCATTGTGTTCTAATATGTAAGTCGTTACGAATTTTTTTAAAATCCAGGCATGAGGGAAAAAAGACCTCACTCGAAAAGCGCATGGTAAAAACTAACGAATTCTTTGCTTTTAATTTCACTTTTATGTTAGGAACTTAAAAACAATATTTTTTCACGGTTTTTATATAATGTTTTTATGATTCGGTCGCTTACGTTACACGTTCAGTAGATTGTCCGCTTCACGTAGCGCAATTGAGCTCGGACGGACACATTAGGAAGCTTCACAGACAACATGTACGGCCGAACTCAATTGTTTTTCTACTCTCGTAATTCATCAGTGTTAACCTAACCTGACCTAACCTAACCTAACTCTTAAGAAGAGTCCTATGAAATTTCAAATAATTTCATCGATTACTTTTCTCGAATTCCATGCAACAGACATTTCAAATAATTCAATTTTTTTAAAGTAAAGATGAACACATTTGAAGCATTAGACATTATAAAGAATATAATAATCTAGTTTGAATTAAACATATAGAAGTCACAGTGTTGCATTCGTTATTGTTTTATTTATTCATCTCGTAGGAATTCTTTAAACAGAGTAAATGACTTATAAAAGAAAACATGCTGCGAAAGGTTGCGGGAATAATCGAAAAGACTTTTCCCAGTTGTCGTTTGACCAGCAAACATCAGCATTGAGCCTAATCCCCGATGTAAAGAACGCACCCTCCCACTTCTTGTAAGCTGCACAGTGCAGGATTAACCAAAGCACCATTGGCAGCAGTAACGACCCTTCTCTCTCCGGTTTTTCTTTTTTCTTGTCTCGAGTGTTTATAGGACAATACAAAATCTTCACTTATCCGTTTCTACGTTGAATTTTTGCCTTTCTTTATGTGGTATTAGTGATTCATCCCTGCAAGCTATGAAAAAAATATTTATTTTGGAATTAATGGATTTTAGTAAATTTGTTGTAATGATAACATAAAATAAACTTAAACAACATTTTTAGATAAAAAGCTGAGAAATCTTTTCGTAAAACAAATAAGAATTATTCCTTTTCATATTTTTATTTTTTTCTAAATTACACACGAAACGGTTCTCAGGTGGTCGGTCGACCATTTTCCCTGTTTTTTCCTTATTATTCAGGATTTCAAAATTTACTTTAAAAGAATTTATCTCAAATCGTTTACGTGGGACGGCCATTTTTTCTTCTTCCGCGCGCGTGAATTTTCGTGTTTTTATAAGCATTTACGTTACTGCTTGTATCTTACGAACCATTTATCCTTTAAAGCTAAAAAATACCAATGCCAATATTACATTTCATATTATAAACTTTGTTAAGTGGATATTTTGTCTACTTATTTCACTTCTATGAGAAAGTTTCACATAATCATGGAGATGAAAATCGAAACATTTTCACTTTTTACTATTTTTTTTGTGAAAAATCGAACGTTGTGCTTTATTCTTTTGTGGGTATATATATAAATATTACCAGCATTATTGAAAATAAATATCATCGTTCTGACCATAATACTTTATTATTAAACAATTTTTAAATAACAAATTTTTTAAAAAAATTGTCAAGTTTAGGCTTTAATATCTCCGACGGGACTGATGATAAAATTATGAAAACGACACATCTTCCAGCATTTAATATGAAACTCACGAAAAAGAGAACAGTATTGTATTTTGGGCAATTGTATACAACTACAGCACCTCAAAGCAAAATATGTGAAACGTGAGTTGAATAACGAGTTTCTTACATTTCTCGCTTTAAAAATATATTAAATATCTTATTTACATTATGAACATTATTACAAAAAGGTCTCTGGTTCCGAACAGAACGGCTTCTTAAAGTCAACAGCCAATTAGTATCAGAGCACAGATATATGAAAGTGAACCATAAATATCAATTAATAATTTTCACTCTAACATAGAAAGACGTTTTTAGGTTTTAATGGATTTTGTAGGGGAGATAGTTATGAGTGATTTTTCTCTATGGACTGGATGGGAAAGTGTACGTAATCCAACTTTTTTCTATTATTTCTTAATAATAAATACGCTTGTATAATAGCAGGTAGGTTTACAGAATCTACTGCCATTTGAAGGAACATTAAGAAACATGATTTAAAATTTGAGGATAATAGAAGTAGCCAATTCTTAAAACTACTGAAACATGACATAACCTGGGATAGTATTGTCGATTTGAGTGTAGAAAATCCACAGGTCTCTACCGGTTAAATGTTTACGGAACATGATGATAAATAATTAAATAAATACATACTGATAAAACATTAAATATCTGAGTTTGAATATGACATAAAATAAATTTTACAAATAAGAAAATTGCATAAAATAAATTCTAGACACTGGGGAGTATAAAACTGAAGTTCTTACAGGATTCGTATCATTTCACTTCTATGGCACAAATAATCAGATTCATTAACATGATAAGACTACTTCTCGTAAATATTTAAATTCTCCTCTTTAGGAATTTCGCTTTGTAACGTAGGATTTGAACTACCAGATACACGGGGATACAAACAAATAAGCTTCAAGAGGATGCAACGAAATGTCGCGAGGATATGTTTGAATGCTCGCGTCAAGCGAGGAATGCACCGCTGACTTACTAGGCTGGCAAGCCCAGCAAATAAACCGCTCAAGGGAGCAGGGCTCTATTGCTTTGGGGAGGAGAGAGAGATTCCATTGCTATCTGACCACCACCTATTCTCTGGTAAATGACCGAGTGACCAGTAGGTCAGTAAAAGTAGATAAAAAAGGGAGATTGATGGAATAAATTTGCAGGATAAAAGTAGATTCGCAAATAAAAGCAGGAAATCGTCTTAATACCTTCACTTCGTCCCAAATATATGGAATCTAGGTTTGCACCACCTCAGGAGGTGTGCATAAATTTTGGCAGCCAAACAAATACGAAATTTTTGCACTCTTTTCAGTTTCTTGCTTATATCTGGGTAACAAAGCATCGCACAGAAAAGTATACTCTATTCAAAATTAAAGAGTATGGAAGTTTGAGTCAGGTGAATACTTCAAACTTTAAATTCGGTCCAGCGGTTTTCCCGCAATGGCCAGCCAAAAAACACCAATTTTTAGCGCCAGTCCAAAAAACACCATTGCGGGCAAACCGCTAAACCGAATTTAACCCAACATCTCTCTTTCCCAATTCCCTTACCCAAGTACAACGGTTAGGTGGAAGTGCAGGCCTCATGGCATGAATATCGCCAAAAGGCATTAAACAAATAGATAATTCAAATTGAGAATAGGGTGATAGGGAAAGTTCCTGGTGGACTAACTCCCTAAGGTCGTGTGGCAAACGTCGCCCAATGGAAGTCTCCCGTAACTCCAATGGGATCGCAACTCCTGGACAGAAAGAACGAAGGATGGGGGGAAGATAGCAAATTATCTACGAATTCATTAGGACAATTTATTGAAAGAAAATTATAACATCGATTTCCCCGTCTCTTATCACATAATACCTATACGCCCTCGCTCACACACAATAGAGATTAAATTATTAACAGAAGACAATTAGATCGCTTTTTTACCACAGTATTGACGTTGCCGAGGAGAATGTTTTACGAGAAAATTTTTTTTTTTGGCACTTATAACGTTTTCCATTTATATGCCTCAATTGGTCTTGGCACATCTTTACCTGGCGACTCTCACGTCGTTGGATTTGCGTCACACGTAAAAACTACTGACTGGATTCCAACGAACATTTCTCGGTTCATTTGTTAAGAATATTATTTAGGTTATGTTTTGTTTTATACAACAGAGTATGGAGTAAGCTTTAAAATTACGGAAATAGGGTGTTATTTTTTGTCGTATGTATTTATTTCAGAGCTGTTGAAGCAATAGTTCCAACATCGTAGGCTTTGTAAAGAAAATTATTCCCTAATATTAATTACAAAAAAGAAACAAAATTCGAAAATTATGTTAAAATAAAATTTGTTAGAAGTAAAATATTGAAGGATACTCAAATTGATATACAATATATGTCCTTTCAAGAATCTATTAATATGAATCTTCAGTTCCTTATCTCTAATTTCTGATATCAAATGCACAATCAGATGTAAGAAATCTTATGTTCTTCTGAGAACCGTCTCTTTTGGCTCGATAGAGGTAACATTATTTCAATTAGATTTTTAATATTTTTCGCAACGTCACTTGTTTTCTTACATAAATATTTTCATTAGGTTTAGAAAAACGTCTGAAGCAGTTAAAATAATCACAAAGAACCTGTCGTTTCCGTGTTTGGAACTATACCGAGTAATTTCAGAGGAAGGAAATTTAAAAGTAGCACTAAACAAGCCAAAAGATATTTGCGTAAGCTACTGTTTTGTGCTACTCTTTCTTAGTGATATACTTTTACAGCATTTTCATTTTTCATGATTCTAGTTTGTAAGTAAATAATAGTGTGAAGATGTCGCGGTGATACTGACATAAAAGGGTTTTTCAGTATTTCGAATTGAAGGAAAGTAAACATAAGAAATGAATAATACATGTGGACTTCGCAGTTTATCAAACATGTCAAGCCACGTGTGAGGCAGTTTATTAACTACCTAACTATTTTCTATAGGGGTTTTATTCAGTCAATAAGAGGAACGTCGCGACATCTGGGAGACAGCTTAGTAACTTACCATTAATTCGAATTCCATAAGTTCGAGAATACGAGCCATAGAATAAATAGTATAGTTAAGAAGAATCTCAGCCTTATATTTTAAGTGTTAAATTACAAATTTGTTGATATTCTATTAGTGTTATTACACGCAGCTAACTTTTTAGCATCTAGGAATTTTAGCTGAAATTTTTCAATCCGCCCTTGCTTGCTTCTGGAGAGTAAATTAGTTTATTGTCCCCCACGTGGTCATAAGCAGTTTGTACTTTTTTTTAAACAATAAATTTATCAAATTTATTATTTGAGTTAAAAAAGTTATGATATGTCATTTGTGGTCATTTGATCAAGAATGACGGGAGAAGAGTTGCAAACAAAATATAACTTAAAGAAATATGACGTAGCAATTTATTCCTGTATTCTGATTTGCCCCAATAGGAGTCAATTGTTGTATTCCTGGCCAATAACGTGTGGTGATTGATGAGAAAACACATTCAGCAACGCCATACAGTCTCACGCAAAATGTATTTTCTAGTACCTCTTACTCAGCTTGGGAGACTGTGTTTAAAGTTGTTCTGTAACCTGTGGAGTCTAATTGCGTTATTAGTGACTCCAACGCAGCGTTTATCTTCGTGGAGTTGATTGTGAGTAAACAGTGGAGAAACTCAAGGGCTTGGTGTTGGTTTGGCGATTCGCACTCCAGTGGAACAAAGCAAACGAGAGCGAGTTGCATGATGTCTCAGATGAAGGCGAAAACGGGCAATTGCTTCGTATGGGGTGTCCAAACGACACGACACTTCACTGGAACAGTCGTATTACTTTTATACCCTTTCATTCTCGCTACTAAAAGTTCTGATTTTTTTTTCTTTCTGTTTCACATCTTTTCTCCTTTGTCTTATTCGGTCGAAAATATATTCATTGAAAATATTTATCAAATACTAATGTACGTGATGCTAGTGGTACATGCAACGTCAATAGTCAGGTGAAAATTGCGACGGACCGTGACTCGAACCCGGGACCTCCTACTCTGGCCGCAAGTGTGCTACCCACTACAGCACCTGCCTCGACTCTCAAGTTTGTTCGCAACTTCCACCTGGCCTGATCCGGTGAACCTGGGTCACAATTGTCATGGTCCGTCGCAAATTTTCACCTGGCTGTTGACGTTGCAAACTCCTCCACGAGTAGGTACTCGGAAGTTGTGAGTTAAAACGGAATTATTTTTACAAGCCCTGAAGAATACATGTTGGAATAGATGACTTAAAATCGTGTCGAGAAGTTTGAAATTCTTTTTATGTAAGATAATCGAACTATTTTTGTCGTTATGAAAACTCCAAAATTTTATTTTTTTATTTAAATATCATGTCATATAAAAAGGTCTTTAGGGTGTATGATGTGAAAATACGCAAACTATCTCCGACATAGTCTGCGTACATGATCGTCCAAGGAATCTTCTCTCCTCTTTAAATGAACAAAACTGTGAACGACCCAAGATAAAATATTTTTATCGGGCTTGAGATGTGGAATCTAATTTTTGTTTGTGGGGGTTTTGTTTGAGTGCTCGTCAACGGCAGGGTCATTAGAGCCCTTAATAATACTAATATCGACAACAAGGGAACGGACATTTCGTCTCGTGGCGTATTCCAACATCACTTAACGAATTAAAACTCTGCTTTAAATTTTACTATTTATATTGTATGTATTATATGAATTTTGTAGAATAATTTTTCTAGATATTTCATTAAATGCACAGTAGAGTTTTATAAACATTTTATATTTTGTTGTGAATTCGTAATCTCATTACTGGACAACCAAATCAAAACCATAATTTTGGATGAATTACTAATTTATTTGATGTACGGTAGAGCACATAATAACGTGCTGTCAGTATACAGTCCTGTTCCTAAATTTATTATTTCCCTCTGATTGTTGATTTTTTGTAGTTTTTCTTTCTGTCCTTTGATTTTGCTGGCACAGCGACGTTGTTCTTGGTACCACTCAATCCTTTAATCCCGTGAGCTTTCTTTATCCTCTCTCCCGTTCTCCATAAGTCCTCTCCTCCTCCTCTTTCATCCCTTGTATTCCCACCCCACAAGCACGCTAAAGCAAACAAGCGCCGGCCGCACCATCCTTAGAGGGCTCTCAATCTAATTATCCGCGTCTGGCGGTCACCTCCCACTTATCGCCTTTTGCGCGGGCAGAATTTCGCTGCCAAGCTATGCAAAGGATGCACAAAATTCCCTTTCACTGCTGATTTTATCCACTGGCATGAATGATATTTAAAATAAATCCCGGAAACGAGAAAGACATTTCTCATCGTAGAACACAGCATTTTGCTTGTTATGAGTTTTCTTTTCTAATCATCAGTGGTCGGATTGTTATGTGTTAAAAATATGCACTGAGAAGTTCAAAACATGCTCTAAAAATGTGCGCTAATATTTTTCCTAAAAAAGTACTAAAAATCTAATAAAATGCACTAAATAATTCCTTTTTATACACAATTACGTATTCCTTACAACGTCGCGCCTCCCTCTGTGTGATCTTTGGGGAAATTAAAAGTAATAACGGTGTCAAGAGAAGGAGCACAGAAACGAAATAGCGTTCTGTTCCGTGCCCCAAGATCTCAATCGCGATAACGCTATGCTTCTCGTTATCACATAGCAGGAAGGGGTTAACAAATCGGTCTCTGGTCTCTGCAACGAAATTTTATACTGAGTTCTGCGCAATGAAACTACGGTGTTAGTTTTAGCACCAAAGAAAATTTCTGAAGACAAAGCAATATATTTCAGGTTTTTATTATACACAAAATCAATATATAAAATTACAAAATCATGACACGAAACAAAAAATCGTTTTACAGAAAAATGTAAATAAAAATGTATAAATTTACCTCTTCCTGGAATGGTTGGTAATGCCGTTTAATACTACTCCTTTACGTTGCCAAAAACTTCTCACATTGTTAACCTAGTTACCTCCGCCTTCATCACATAGAAAGTTGGAGGTTTACTCACTCTGACATTTTCTGTACTACTTCTTCTGCCCTTCGTCAATTAAGCATTGGTTCACCCTGGCAGCAACCTTCATTCATGGGCACGCCTGAGCGAGCCGTGCTCTGTTGCCCGTGCGCAATTCCGTACACATCTGTGACGTAATACCTCTGTGAGGGAGAGCGAGTCGGCACATTTACCGTGACACCAGCTGTAGCAACCTATGTAAACCGGATTGACTCCTCGTATCACAGGATTGTTTCACGGGAAATTATAAAATTGATCGGGGAATATGAAAATACAAGAATAAATTTTTTTAAAGTATTTATCCGGTGTTTTGTGTAACGATTCGTAACAGAAAAATAGGAGACATTGCTCTAAGGAAAATATTCATATATCGAGGGAAAGAAATGCAAAATGGTGTATGTTCACACTGAGAATTAAAAGAACTTGACGGTCATTAGAATTTAATTTTCGCGTGATCATGAATATAACTTTGTGCATGCACTCCAACGATTTATAAAATATTAGTTGGTAGAATTTTATTGTGTGCCAAACTTAATGGAAATGATAGGGTAAAAATGATTTGTTAGGGAGTAAAGTGTTACTTGTTTTTATTTTTTTTTGTTATATAATGCATGCTCATTCCAATCTTAGGGATAAATTACACTTAGCCACGAAATCAAGTAAAAAAGAAAACAGCAGCTTATCTCTAAGCTCGTTTGCAGGATATTATGACCTCGTAATTATTTCTTTGATGAATTTATTCAGATTTATTTTTTTGTTTTTATTTCTCCAACGTTGACCTCCTTTATGTCCCATTTCAAATTTGATTGATGCTTATATCCCTCTGTATTTTGGTTTGGTTAAAAATTCATTTGACAGCAAATAATCATTGCAATCTCATTAATATTTACGTGGATAGCGGTTTGATTTCAAGAGTAGAAATCTAATTAGCCGCTGCAGAAAACAGAATGACAACTAGCATCTTTCTAAACGCTGTTTCGGGTGTTTCTAGGGTTATGGTTGGTAATGGTGTCGAGATTTAAATTGGTAATAGATATTTATTCAACATTCCTATGAGAGCTCTTTGAGTTTGGCTGAATAATTCATCGTGTTCTGCAATTCGCGTGGAAAATGTGGACTTTCGGTTTTATTTTCTAAAGAACCCACTACCTTATTCCACTTCATATGTTAAACCACATAGATTGGTGGTAAGTATGTTTACATGAGTATAACGAATTTTTCTTTTAGTTGGATTATTTGAATAATCATGATTCAGAAGCAAGGCTTTTATGGTAAACGTGTTGTATACCTAAGCTCGATTCGATTCTACTTTGTTGGAATATAAATCACATCACATATTACCTTCAATTTTTAATTATATAATTATGATTATTAAGCAATATTAAAAAGTCAATTTTCCTTAAAATAATGAAATATTTTATAAATTAAATAATTTAGCTGAAATATATTAACAAAGCATTATGCCCAAAAGTTATGTTTACAAGGTTCACCGAAAATATGTATCACCGTGAAAGAAGTTTATTCAAAGGAGGAGTGATATAAATTTTATTTTAAAAGTAATTCTTAATATTTATTTGATACTCGTTTGATATTTTATGGAAACATTCATTTGACTTACAAGAAAAATAACGATTCTCTTCGTATAGTGAAAGTAACTGACGAATAAAAATATATGTACCGCTATCGAAATGTTTGTTGTAATATGTCACTAATACATTACATTTACTCACAACTTCTTATGATCTGCCATCGTTCAAGAAAAGAATACTTTGCTCTCAAATTTAATGCCTGTTGATATTTTCTTTCTGTTTCTCTCCTCGTAGTTTTTTTTTAAATTATGTCTTCATACTCTTTTATTATTTTTTATTAATCTGGGTATCGTTTGTTTAAATGAGTTTTATATTTCCCTACTATTCCCTCTTTTCATTCACGTCACACTATCCTGTGTGCACTAACGACTTTTGTGTTATAGAGATGTGCGCTTTAATGTGAAACACGATCAGAGTTGATTACTACTAATTAGTACCAAGAATCTGATATCCTAGTTCCATTACGTGCAATATACCTTAGAACAGTGTTATTCAACCTATCTTTCTGCAAACACTGGGGTGGGTCGAAAAATTAAAAAGAAATG
>NNCF01125989.1:364812-401162 GCA_002313205.1 Laupala kohalensis | reverse complement strand
TATTTTCTTGCATGATTGTGTTGTCTTATGGCTCATAATAATTTAGTTTTATGTGTACTCAACTTTGGCACGGTTGTGTACATAAATTCTGTAGCCCCATCCTGGCGCGGGTTTTTCCCCGTTTTTCCTTCGGGTAGAGGCGGATTTCTTATACAGGTTCTCTAGGCTTTGTCTAGGAGGTGTTTATTGTAACAATAGATCGTGAATTTAGTGTTATTTCAATTCTTATGATTTTTAAACACTATACTCAGTGTAATATATAGTTTGATAATAATTTATACGTGTAAAATATTTTTTTTGTGTTTAATTACAAACATATTGACATTCTATTAGTTTTATAGCTCGCAGCTAACTTTTCATCTTATCTAGGAATTTTTGCTTAAATTTTTGAATCCGCCTCTGCCTTAGGGCCCTTGATCGAAATTGATGGGATGGTCTCTTGCTTGCTTCCGGAGAGTAAATTAGTTTATTGTCCTCCACGTGGTCATACGCAGTTTGTACTGTTTTTATTATTAAATTTATTATGATTATTCTGAGTATAGGGTTAAAAATCGTAAGAATTGAAATAACGCTAAATTCACGATTTATTGTTACAATAAACATGCCCCTAGAGAAAGCCTAGAGATCCTGTATAAGAAATCCGCCTGTACCCGAAGGAAAACCGGAGAGAAATCCGGGTGAGGACGGGCAACTCGGGCCAGGATATCTTCCCGTTTTATAAACCCATTTGCTTATTTACGATAACCTTCAGAATTCCAGCCTCATTATTTCTTGGCGATATATTTGAACAATTTAATATACTTTATTTGATAGTATTTGAGAAATATTTTGCTTCTTTTTAAATGAAAAAAAAAGGAAATTACTTTTATTTTTATACCTTGAACTATCGATAGAAACGGAATTCTTATTATCACTAAAAGATAGCAAGGATTCCCTTGACAAATGACACCCATGAAATTTCACATATTTGGTAGAATATGACGTGAAACTGAGATTTCTTCTTCCAAAAATATTTATGAAGAAGTAAATATCAATATTTTATGAATAATACTCGTAGATAAAGTTATGAACTGGAAAATATATCTTGCCATATAACAGAGTTTTACTCAAAAACGATTTGGTTTACACGAATGTATTAAGAAACATAAAAAGTAAGAGCTAGTCCTCAGCTACATAATAAGAGTTGTTGCAGGTGATAGGCTCAAACAATGCTGTTAAATGGAAAAGCGAAATATTGGGACTCGGAAGTTTTCTATCTCCGCAATTAGGGGAAAAAAGATTACTTTAAGGATTGTTTGCAGCTGCTTTAATGAACAAGATACGAAAGAGAAACCTTTGCTTCAGTCTTTTTGCGAATCATTCCTGTGATAATGTGTGACACATTCTGTTCACATAACTCGGGAATGGCTATTGCATATTACATACACCCGACAATACAACCCATTGGGTGCCTTAGAATGATTACTTCCGAAAAATTAATATTTTTATATTTAATTTACGTAGTAAATACTAGTAAGGATGAGAGTGTTACTTTATGATATAATTATTGTAAAGAATCATATTACGGATAAGTAGAGAATTATAATAACTTTGACATAAATATTGTTTTTAAGGATTGAATGAGAAACTCATTCACCATTAAGAAGTTCACTGAGTGGACTTTGTCAGTATGTAGCAGACGTTCCTACATCGTGTTATTTATACTCATAATCTAATATACAAACAAGAGTCAAGGCTAGCCTCCTGTCTATCCTTCATACTGGAGAATTAGGGTATTGCCTTAGGTTACCTAGCAACAAAAATTTGTTGATTCCCTTTCCTTTCTGCATTGTTTCCCGAGCTCTCGGTTACGTTCCGGTATCCGCTCCGCCAGTAGTGAGTTTGACGCCCACGTAAGCTGGAAAAGCTACAATATTTAGAAACTATGACAAACTAACGCATCAAGACAATTGACTACTATTCGTGATTGCTACTAAAACAATTCTAATCTGACACTGTCTTAGAACTTTACAAAACCAATCATGACTGTATACTTTGTCTTGCGTTTCACTGCATCTAAAATGCAATAAATGTAAATCTTGTTTTGTTGGATCACTTTCTTACATTTTCATACATTAGCTACTTTTATTTCAGTTTTTTTGTGGGGGTTCATCGAGAACACGCGAGAAATTCTAGCGTTATAATTTAGAGTAATTGTCGAAGATGATGATCACCCTTACAACTGCATTCTTATTATGTGAAAGAATTTATTCTTACCAGTCCCTTAGACCAAATGTCAAATAAATCGGTTCATAAATAACGTTTTACAAGACGACAAACTTTTTTATGACACTATGTTAATTTGAAAATCTTATTCGAACGATCACGCTGCTCGCACGAGTCTCGAATGACGCGAAAAACGTACGACGCGTTTCAGGATCGACATCGCAGCTCCAGGTAGAATCCATCTGCTATTGGTTCGAAATACTCATAATACGATTGCGGAGATCGCTGTCTGGTTGTGGTGGTCAGTCGAAACATGTAATGATGTTTTTGAAACAAACCTCCGAGCAGAATGAATTCACGCAGAACATCGGCAGAACTAACATCTCATTAACAATAGGTAAATTAAAGGGAAACCAATAAGATATATGATAAATTTTGAACATTGAATATGCAGAACATCGTCCGCGATCGTTAAAGTATCTTTTTAGAACGTCCCAGGCATTTCTGCATGCTGTGAATTTTATTGAAATTTTTATATTGACCTTTCCGTGTCATATATTGAAGACACGGACGATATAGGGACCCAGCCTCGGACCGGCCCTATATGAGCGGTGTTGGTGCAGAATCTTAAAGAAAATTAACTATATAATTATTTAACCTTTCATATTTTCTAGAAAAATGTTTTCTAGATTGATATAAATGAGACAAAAATTTGAGGTTCATTACAATTATTTTATTTGTTCAAGGATGATAGTCCATTTACGAATAAATACGTGAGTACGTTCACGAATGATCATGCGTACATTTAATTATCAAATATAATAAATGGGCTCTAATGACCTCGATGTTGACGAGCCCTAAAGCCCCACCAAAAATAAAATAAAATAAAATAATTAAAGTTATGAGGATTATAGTGGCCGTGTGCGAAAGTAATAAACAGGTGAGTACTAATCAGCGTATCCACAGTATCTTGTAAGCAGTAAATGACAGGTGTAAAATTAATACGTGAACTTCATTCAGAAATAATAAGAGTGAACGTCTCCAAAATGTATTGAGGAGTTTTGTCGCCTAGGAGGTGGTGTTGTACAATGTAAATTCAATTTTTTTATTTCAAAATGGGACCAGCATTCCAAATTAGTCACATCACTGAGAAGTATAATAATTGTATTCTTTATAATCATTCTGATTATTTTAAAACAATATGAATAATAATGAAGATAAAACATGATTTAATTTGTATCTATCAGTTAATAATATGGTACAATGTTTAGGAATTCGCTTGATACGTTTGTAATGCATGTATACTCCTGGAATCTTAAAAGGTCCCACGAAAATATATTCTAAGTCCCACGCTCTTAGCAGTTTGGATTTGTTAGGTTTGCAACGCCACTCTCCTGCGACGGGGCAAAAGCTCCTCACCTTCTTTCTACCAATCGTAGGCAAACTTGAAACTGCTTCCATAAATCCAAACTGCTAAGAGCGCGGGACTAAGAATATATTTTTGTGGGCCCTTTTAAGATTCGAGAACCGTACAATCATGGCAGTATAGCGCAATGGTTTTGTAATTAATGCGTCTCACTTAAATATCTTTCTCAAATGTCCGTTGACCTATAAGTGACGTAAAAAATTCTATGGAAAATTGTCTTACAGATAAAAGTAAACTTCCGTGATTTAAAAGATGTTCTTTCTTTGAAAACAAGCGTTTTCTCCATAAGACGCAATGTGTTGCATCATCAGTTATAATTGCAGCTATTTTATTGAAATGGCCGGTGAGGTATGTATTTCAAGTTGATTTCACAGTGAGTGATTTTACATGTTACTCTGTTTATTTACTGTTTAAGATATTTTAGTGATTTAATTCTATCTGCGCTAGTACTACCTTAAAAGAAATTGTACAAAAAAAATTCCGCATTTACAATCTCGACCCTCCCCAGAAAATTATTTTTGTAATGATATCTGATTTGTGGCAATTGGTTAAGAACGATGGGAGAAGAAGAGAAAATTTACCAAAATTTACCTTTTAGAAATAATGGCCAAACTTAAGAATATGGTCCCACAAGGGTTCGAAAAAATAAATTATGTCATAATACTACAAATATTATTGCGGTTCCGAAAATATAAGCCGTATTCTCGCGCTTTTTATATTTACGATAGTTATAAAGAAATATTGTTCCGCACTATTTTCTTCTCTCCGCCACCGTTTATGTTAGTATGTTAGGGTATGATAATTATAGTATGACTCGCGACAGCGAGTCGGAACAATTATAAACAATTGTTAGGTTTGTTGGACCTGGCGATTCCGTTTTAAGAAAATCTGTTGTAAGTGTGAAGATGGAGGCGATGGTGAAGGTAGCAGCACTCGCGGAAGGATATACGAAGAATAAGGTTAGGATAGGACGATAATGTTAAATTTGCCATCGGAAAAGGTAATTTTTTTTCACATAAAATGATTTAATTTGTAATTTCCGAGAACAAAGTCCCTTCCAGAATCATGGGAAAAAACACCGTTTTTCGATATCTCATCTGGATATTTTTCTACGGCGTTGGTCCATATAGTTAAGTTGGTCCGAAATAATATATAGTAGGTTATGGATTATAAAATTTCAGGCAAACGTTACTTCTCTTATTTCAAGAGACGCAAAGAGACATAACTATGGTTTGTGCTGGGGTTATTTTGATGAAAGAGAGTTGTGTGCGGCAGGAAAAGGGGATATAGTAAATGCCACCGTTTGTTCCTCTCACAAATTACGACAAACGTTCTCCACTCGGGGAAATACTGCCGCCATTACACTTCCCACTGGTGTTACCTGTGTGTTACTTTGCGGCGGGAAATGGAAGGTAGGGAGAAAATGAATTCCCAACGCGGCTATTCAATGAGAGCTGAGCATTCATCATCTGGCTCGTGTTAAGTTACTGTTCACACAGAGGAGAACCGTACGAGTGTAGCTTTCGCTCCACAAACACTCAATGAGTCATCCGACATTCAAAAAGGCGAAGAACGCGAATTCCCCTTACGAGTTACAAATCTTTCACCCGTTACGCATAATTCATTTAAAGGGTATTAATTCATAATTTTTAGGGTCAAAGAACGATAACTTCGACACTCCCAACAACAGATCTCAACATTGTAACTCAGGTTTTACAGTTTACGTTGTAAAATAATGGTATAGACGAACTCTGTCCAGCTTATCGTAGGCCGCGGACCGTCCTCCGTGCACTTTAACGGGATGGGGTTTGGCAAAATGTTGTCCGATGAATAAAACTATTTATTTATTTATTTGTAACGCGATATTTCGATTCTCATCAACAAATTTATAGTATTTTTAGATGGAAAAATTAAATAGCATATATCCCCATTAAAAATGTATTTTTAATATTTAGCAATATAAAGTAAGTTTTCATTTTGTTACGAACGACGGAATAGTTCCGAACACAATTTTATATTTTCCCTCTCCTGATATGTCACTCGTCGCGGCGACCACAAGCGTAAAATAAAATGTAGGGAACAGAAAACGGATATTGGTAAATACTCCTTTGTGAATAGAACCATTGTAGACTGGAATAACTCACTTGCAGCAACTCTTCCGAACTTACCAAAAAGAGTAAAATGTTTCCGCAATCGTCTTCTTGCTTCTTCGAAATAGGATCATATGTGAAGTGCAGTGAAGTGTAGTGAGGTGGTTGGAGTCTAAGGGTATGGAAAATGCTCAGAGTGAATTGTAATATTGAAATGTAATGTGTAGTGAAGTTATTTATGTTATAGCAATTACATTTAAGTTAAGGGAATAGGAGGAGTAATGGCATATGTGTGCATATTGACCGTGTTTGTACGTACGCATGAGTGTTTCTGTAAATGTTTGTAAGCGAAAATGGGTTTGTGTATGTATGTGAATATACGCACATACGAGCCTCATGTAGATAATTAATTTCTTAAATGTAATTTCTTTCTCCTTGTAACCATGCGTAGTAATTTTCTAAACCTTTTATTCCGTTTGTGTGTGTATTTTATAGATATTGATGATTTGTTTTTTAACCTCGTATTATTGTAATATGTGTGTATTCTTTTCTATCTGCCACAGAGCATTGCTCACTAGCAGACTAATAAATTATTATTATTATAATATTAATATTTTACCCTCGATTTTGAGTTTTCTATTTTATTATACAACCATGAATTGTATAGATATATGTACAGTATATTTGTATATTAGGAATTTTTCTCGGGAGCGATTTCTATGATTTTTATGTATTTTGGGATGAAAAAGTAATCTACCGCTGCACCACCCGCGTTGTCTCCCGAACCGCATACACATCGGTGGGAAGTGGGTCGATCAAAGCAGCATGTTACGGGTTTTAGTCCAAGTCCGTCGCAATTTTCACTCGACCGCAAACGATGCAAGCTTCCCTCCTCCCAGAGTACGTACTCGGTATTTGTGTCTTAAAAATTACCCGTGGATCATATGGACGACTTGACAATGCAGCACCCAAATAAAATGAAATAAATGTTTAATTAAAACACATTTGTAAACTTAATTTTAACTCTACATCATTGCAATTCGAACAATTTGCTCGGTCATCGCGACATTTGTTGAATTATACTTAACTAGCTAAACCGAATAAGAAAATCACATGTAACTAAATTTCTTTACAATAAAATGAAGGTTTGCTTTTAATGAGGAAGACTTTTTTTTATTGACCCAATATGGCAGATATTACTTTCCACCATCTGTCAGTTGTAGGCACGTTACACTCGGTGTGGTATTTAGCATGAAACAATGTAAACAGAACATCAAAACAGTTATAATACACAATGGAGCGCCACGAAACTCAAATGCAATTCCCTACAAATATTGTTTATATAGCAGCATGCTCAGACGTATCAGAGGTGTCATTTTGTGGAACTCGTGTAGCCAAGTAACATCGTTTTCAAGTAAATGAGTCTAGTAACTTTTATCTCCGGAAAGAAACTGTGGAACAATTGGAAATCGTCAACACATCATTTATTAGTTATTTGTTATTATTCGTAAGTAAGTTTATTATTATTATTATTAATACCCTCAAGAACATTACTTCATTTATGTGATTTGTGTGGTATGCAGAATAGAAAGTAATATTTTATGGAACGTTTACGTAATCAATGTGTACGATCAATGTAGTGATAATATTGTGTGTCAATAAATATGGTTTTGCTGTAGTTATATGAAATAATGAATAATTGAGAATTACGGGAGAAAAATCAATATCACCTGTGTAATTAAAAAAAATTAAATTTTATTTATTTTTGTGATAACCGTTATGAGTAACAAAAATATTGCAAGTAAATTTGTGACTTCATATGACTCAGAATCGGATTCAAAATCGAATTGTAAGTGATCCGTTGCAATCAGAGAAATTCAAATGTATATTTTTTTANAAATCTCTGCGCTTACTTCTTGGGCCTCTTCTGTATACCGCGTTTGCAAAATTTCAAACATTTACATGTATGCTAAGCAGCGTACTACCAACAAATTCACTATTTTATACATTTGTATAGAGGGTACTTGGAAAATAAAATGCTCTGTAAATAATGTAGCTCTAACCCGGCGTTGCCCGGGAGAGAAAATATTTTAAAATACTTTTATATCTTTTATCTCAATGCTTGAGTGCATGTGATATTTTAACTTCAATGAATTTAGATGTTGGAGGAATTGGTCTGATGTTGACAGATTGATGTTCATAAGAAGCAGTAAAATATTTTCTGTTATTATTTCATATCATATTGAAAATTATTAACTTTTCGAAGAAGAAGAAGAATAGGGTAGATTGGTTTTAGAATGTTTCAATTTATATTTACTTTGTAATTTATGTTTTGTAAATTTTTTTTGTAGCACTGAAGATGGCCATCATGCGGCCGAAAACGCCATCAGTAAATAATGACAGGATGACAACATATTTTAATGCTTATTATGAATTTAGATGTTTAAATTAGCAATGTCGAGGTACAAAAATCTAGTTGAATTCTCAATCAGTTTGAGAGATATGCAAAAAAAAAAAAGAAGCGAAAATTAAAACGGAGTGAAAAAGGGAATGGGGCGAATTTTCGAAATGTCAAGTAGACAGTGTTCTTCCTAGTATTTTGTAAGTCATATGAGCAAATTTTCATTATGCTCGGATTAAAACTAAATTTATATAAAAGACGTACAAACATATACACCGTCCGAGACGCTTCTTTATATAGAGAGCTTTGAAAATTGTTTTAAAAATTAAGAAAAATATAACGAAAAGAAAAAAGAACAAAGAAAATTCTCTCGGGGTTCTTATTTTGAATATCAAAAATGGAGATGAAGAATATTTTGTTTGGTTTATGTTTTTCAGTTTGCATATTCAGATAAAGTTTCAACGTTTTACTCGTGTAAGATTTCCGTATAATATATTTTGAAACGTATTTATTCGAGTTGTGTTGACCTAAAAGCTGTGGCAAGAAACTTTACTAAAATCGTTCACTTAAGTTACAACCCTTTGATATTCCCGAGCTTTTCCAATTCTTTCTCGCATTCTGTTATTCTAGAGGTACTCGTTGACGAAAGTGCTTCTGTGCAACTTCAGCGGAATGTACTCGCTGTGGTTTCCCGAGATTTATGAAGAAAGTTTTTTTCAAAGTCAATGCATCAAGCAGAAACGGAAGCAACAGGCCGCTTTCTCGTTCTGAGTTAAGTCCCCCGTCCACAAACACGGACGTTTTTCCATCAGGAACTCTTGACTCGCAAACCACGGTTTCGGAATCTGAGGTTAAACCCGACGAATTTTCGAAGTTTAAAATATCTGATTACATTTACGTCTGGACGATGTGTTTAATATAATAACAGTGAAGAATGCAAATATTATGGTCAAACAAAGAGAGGGTAAACGTTAGAATCCAGGAGCACAAAGAAAAATTAAAATCAGTTAAAATATGGTAACTTTACATTGTATTAATAAGGATCACTTGATGGTTTGGAGTTACACGTTGACATTGAACAAAAGTTAATTATTACAAATTTCGCATATCTGAAATGATATTTATAAAAAATACCCACGGGAATTTGAATTTGAGCACTGACACAGAAAGGCTTTCGAGTACTTACAGTACAATATTATAACATGTTTATGTGATATCTGCTTTTTTATGAACTTATTTTCAGTTTATATTTAAGTATAATATGTTATGTTGTTATGTTTCTTGCTCTACCTGACGACGAATCAATCCTAGTGTCGAAACGTTATATTATTGAGAACCCAAAATAAATTAGATGTGTCCGTGAAAAGGTCTTAAGTCTCAAATTATATATTTATCGTAATTGGAGTAACGCAATTTCACATTTAACATATAATTATACATGCATGTTTCTTTCTTTCGGTCGATACTGAGGGATTGAAGAAGGGTTTCTCTGATTGAACATTATTGATACCCAGACGGTCGTTCTACCACGCTCTACGTGATCATACCTCCGATTATTATCGTATGTATATGACTTCCTAATATCAGAATCGTAAGAATATCGTGTATACTATTGGGGGATGTCTGTGGCTCCCTCCCAGGGAAACCGAACCATGTCGCGGAAGAGGTTGAATCTAGCACCTTAAAAAGGATAAGGATTACATCTGCACAAGTTGATACAATAATCAGTAGTATTATCAAGTAGTTCGTGTTTTTAATATAATGAGTTATAGTATAATGAATATATTTATGAAACGGTCGTGTTTGTTAAGACCGAATTACTGAAGTGCCACCCTTGCTTCATACGAAACAGTATCGTTCACGAACAAAATTCTCGCAATAGTAANCGCAATAGTAGTAATATTCATCGCCCTATAGTGTCAACCACTCTTTGCCAAAAAGGACCTTATCATTCGGGAATCGTTCTATATAATTGCCTGCCCAAGAATATAAGAGACATTATGAAATTGAATATCTTCAAATCCGCGGTTAAAAACTACCTCCTGCACCAGTNGCCATTGCTGTAGCACTTTTTAAATAACTTATAACAATTTCAAAAACTATTTTCTTGCATGATTGTGTTGCCGTATGGCTCATATTAATTTAGTTTTATGTGTACTCAACTTTGGCACGGTTGTGTACATAAATTCTGCAGCCCTATCCTCGCCAGGGTTTTTCTCCGTTTTTCCTTCGGGTAGAGGCGGATTTCTTATACAGGTTCTCCAGGCTTTGTCTAGGGGCGTGTTTATTGTAACAATAAAACGTGAATTTAGTGTTTTTTCAACTCTTATGATTTTTAAACACTATACTCAGAATAGTCTATAGTTCGATAATAACTTGTATACTCAATCGTTTGATTTATTTAATAAACTATGTATTGTATAGACTACTCGCTTGACAATACATTGGATTTTTTCTGTATGTACAGTAATACAATGATAATAGTAAATAATACCATTGCGTAAAGACGTAGTGAATTGTGGAAATGTTCAGAAACCTTTTCAAATTCTTCTTTTTCGACTAAATTGGCGATATACAAAGGTGTTGAAAATATCATTAATGAGGGCATTTTGAGTGTTTTCTAACTGGAATTCTGTCTTCGCGAAGTGCAAGCGTCCTGTGGTTTACAGCTGTGACACGTGGTCACTACTCTTCATTTGTTTCTTTTTTCGTAGTGAGGAGAGATGCCACTAGGGGCGCCGCTGACGTACCACCGGAAAACAGCTGAGCCACGAGTTACGTCCAAGTCAGTGATTTATGTTCACGCTGCTACTACGTCCTCATTCGAGCAGCCCTTTGTTACTCCCTTCAAACCCTACATTTCACAAGATTTAGAGTTTACAGATTTATAGATTTATAAGTTTTGACTTTCTCGGACATAATTTGCTTTTCCTGAGTTATCGGATTTTATTATCAATTTTATTATAAATTATAAGATATTAAAATATATTTAACATAGAATTGCAATGTCTTACGCATTATTTATTATATTTTTACCAAAAGTCAAAGTTTTCCTGATATGTATAAACTTCACTAAATCGTCATCGTAATAATCCTTCATGACTAAAAAGTGATTAAAACTGTTTGTGATCTAATTTTTATGGGATAAAATGACACGTTTTCGGATGTGTATCGCGAGCGATAACGACGTGATATGCTCACTCAGAAATAATATTTTGAAATTCCAATTTCAAAGGGGTGGTTTAACGTAAAATGCGTTTTTTTCTAATTTTCTCCAAATATCACGAAGTAATTGAGATTTCATCACGATTTTGGTATCTTAAAGTTCGATTTTTACAATTAGTAGTAGCATATAGCGAGTATAATCTCTACCACAAAAACGCTCGTGCAAAACCGGCCAGCATCGGCTAGTTTCGTATGTCTCTCTCAGGAAGCACAGCAAGAGACAAACACGTTAGTTTAATTTAAAACACAAAAGAAAAACTAAAGAAAAAACCTGTGAGGCTGTGACAATAATGTTCAAAATTGTTGAAAAATTGACTCCGTTTGTATAAAGCACTGGGGCAGTCAGTTTAGCTTCTCTGCTGTAATGTTGGGTTCAGAAGCTTGTGGGCAGACTGGGAAGATCCATCTTCGCATTCAGAGGTTCGTGTGTTATACTCTTGTACAATCATGTCATTTATCTTTTCACCCAAGATTTAAAGAACAATTAAACTTTATCTACTGCGCCTTTTGAGAATATTCAGGTCACACACTTTATCGAAACTCTTTTCAGAGTGTTATTTTCCATGTCACGTTAAATATTCTTTTCGTCAAGTATTTATTCTTCTGTACTTGACGCAGAAAAATTACATTAATACGTTCTTAAAACAGTTGCGCAGGCACAATTTTTGAGAACTTAATAATTGGCGTTTCTCTTCAAAATATCAAAAACAAATACCTCGCATTTGATCGATAATTCGCGCAAAATTCGAATTTGCTAGAAACCGAAGCAATAACATGAACATGAATCAATATTAATCCAAATTATTCGTTCTAGACACTCTCAAATTCATAATTAATAACACATTTTATATAGAATATATGTTGTATTTAACATTGAAACAAAAATAATTCAATTTACAATTAGTATTTAAAGATAATGTAACAAATAAATGAACATGTAGCTATACCAACATAAATAAATAACTTAAGACCTACGACCTTTTAACAACCTTTNTCACTTTTTAGTTCGTATATTTGATTCAAATCTTGCAGCTGAATTTTAAACCAGTTTCCCCTCAACCGATGAAATTAAAGTTGGCACACATATACAAACCCTCTGACAATACAAAAAGCTTGTTGTGCGAATCGTAAATAAAATATATCCTTCCGCAAGTACTTACTTACCAACCTGTCACTGTACAATGAAATTAATTGGTATCAATTTTTATGAACATTTCGCGCGACAAGCTTTTTGAAAACATATAATTCAACATAAAATATTAAATCATTTTCAGTGATAGACAGAATGTACGTTTATTTTTATTAGGATGTACTAATGTGAAATATGAATGGAGGTCTTAGCATTTGACAATGCATTACTTTAATAAACACGTTAACTTATTTTATTCGCTTTAGTACATCGCTTAAATAAAAGCTTGTTTTTAAAAAGGTTTTTTATTTATTGTTTTATTATCTATCCCCCATCCTCCTAAGTACATTAGATGTGAAGACCGTTTATAGTTACTATCCGTCTTGGTCTTTTGACACTAGGGCCAGCTTTAGAGTCAGTGGAGTCCCGAGCTACCCCTAGAGACGTGTTTCTGCACCTTTAAGTTTTGTGTACAACGGGCGAGACATCATCAAACAGCTGTACAAAAACTGTTCTCTAAACCCCAGGCATTATCAACAATAATCGACGAAAACTGAAGTCAACGATAAGCGAGGAATAACTGTATTTGAACATTATATATACGAGCAAAAGTACATTTATTTATTTAAAACCTTTTGGCGAGGTTCAGGTCATGAGGTCTGCTCTTCCACCTAACCGTCGGACTTTGGTTAGTGAATTGGGAAAGAGAGATGTTGGGTTGCCAGGGAACTTAAGGTACCGAGCCGACATTTGTCTGGAGTAGGCGAAAACCTCACCAGCTGAAAACCTCACCTAGTTCGGTCGAGCACTTTTACATTGTAAAGTTGTAACTAATAGATGATAAATTTACCTTATTTTAGTGAAATACATGGCATCTAATTCTCAAGTGATCAGTTAAACTTCAATTCTTACTACCTCATACTATCCTTTTAATAGAAAAATGTTTGTCATAGTTGAATGATCATTAAATAATTGTAACACTACGTTAATACGTCTGTTTGAATTGTGACCAAATAAGACTTGTACGAATACTCCCCTTTGCAGAGCCTTACTTTACATAATCCAAGAACAGTAAAATCTCTTTAGTCCGGTATTCTATGACACGGAAGGTATGATATTCATTACACATACATTAATGTATGATGAATAATTACTTATAGAAATTACTGTGTTAATTAATTTTCTTGCTACATGTTTGACGTTTACCGTAATTTTTGACATTACCTCCTTTGTTTCTTTTAACTGAATAGTACGATACAATTTTTAGTATAATTTGAATTGTTCATGATAAATATATTTTATAATCTTCATTTATTGATAAAAATGTAAATATTCATTTATTTACTTTAATGCCCCATTTTCAGAACAAACCTCTATAATCCGGAAANATTTACTTTAATGCCCGATTTTCAGAACAAACCTCTATAATCCGGAAAAAAATCGCTCATCAACTGTCCCCAGCGTGTCGGATTAAGGAGGTTTTACTGTATTATACTGATAAGACTGTGTGGAGTTGGGTCTTCGTAGATAAGTACGATTGTGCCAAAACTGGGTATTTCTTAATTACCACAGTTGTACATTAGAAATAATAATTATGAAAATCCGTTTTAAACTTGTATCCTAAATGTGATATTTCATCATCATTTACCATGAACGGCTGTAAAACTGTCACAATCAAGAAAAAATGGAAAATATTAGTTTTCATTTTATAATTGATAATAATGATTACTGAGAGTATTTATTGAATTGTAAAGTGGAGAAAGGATGCATGTCATTTTGGAAATTATTCATCTTCGTATATGAATGAGTTAAAATAATATATTTTTGGCATACTTCAGTGGACACAAATAAGACAAAAAATGTATTAGTATGCAATACATATTTTCTTTTGTCAAACTAAAATAAATTTTGGGACAAATATTTTTGGCCTTACAAATTACTTAATACGGTGATTAAGTAAAAATATATTCGAAACTTAATGATTAATGATTTTCTTTAAGAGTCTTACCTCGCTTTGCTAAGATTGAAATATATAATCTCGTACTCTACAGAACTTTTTGTGCCAAATCTAGGTCTTGCAAGTACGAGTACTTTTGATTCATTCGAAACTTGACAATAAATTAGTTCTTCTTTTTCCTTAACCAAACCCTTCATCAAGATATTATTTCCTTTCTCCATTTGCGCAACTCCACTTCCACTTTCAGGACCCGCCCCCTCCTCTACAGTCTGTTTCCACCAATGTTCAACTCTCGCGCTACGCATGTGCTACTCTGCTGCTTCCGGCGGCCGCCGACCGAACTAACTTTCCCAAATAGAGCGGAGACACAGGACAGTTCATTTGTTGGCGGTGCGGAGCGAGGGAGGTTGGTGGATAGGAGGGTATACATGTCAGAATGAAGGTACACTTGAAAGGGAGACTGGATAATTGAACCCACTACCGTGCTTGTGACCCAAGTTCCAGAATATTACGGAGATATGGAGAGTTCGAAGCGAAGTTCTCCACCTTGGCTCCCGAGTTTCGTATTGCCACATTTAACTATAGTCCTCCCTCACATTCGGTTCTATCAAGTATAACCCTATTTGTAAAATTCATTTTAAGCAATTTCATTGAAAAAAGTATAATGTTTATTGGAAACAAATCAAAACATTGCTCTTTGAAAATTTTAACTTAAATGGTCTTTTGGAAAATGTTTGTACACCAAGAGAAATAAAATGGGAATTTTGACAAAGAAATCAGAGTAAAGTTGTGCAGAAAGAAAATCTTGGATTAACTTTTTTTTCTATAGATAACTGGGAAAATTCCTCGATGTGACTCGACATCATCATCGCGACCCTTGCACACTAACTCCTTAATAACCAGCACATCTTACACAGGGGTTAAATTTTTTCTGCATCTTACAATCTAAATAAACTTCCTGATATTTAGCGTGAAATTAAGATTTATCAGAGTGTCGAATTGAAATATACAACATATATCATAATGATATCAATAAAATGATAGAAAACTTGGGTCAGAAATGCATAAGGACTAACATAAAAATACTTCCCCCTGGAATATGTTACCAAGAACTATGTAACATTATTCCATAATATTCTATTAAAATAAATCTAAATGTAATTTATTGTATTAAAAGTGAATTCACCGGAGTGTCTGTAACATCGTAAAGTACATGATCAATTGATAGAAAATTTGCATGGACACTTCCTCAGGATGATAACTTTTGACCAGATGAAAATTGCCGGGAATTAATCCCAGGACTTGTGCTTGAATCGTAGGGGTGTAAACTACTATATCACACGATCGTTTTATACATTTGTACACGAAATCCATAAAGGTCTAACCCAGAACTAAATTGTATAGAGTTGTAGGTTCATGGAAGAAATATATATGTCTTTTTGAAGACATTGGCTTGTGCAATGCAAGAGAATGATTAGTATCGATGAAATACAAAAGCGGAAGAAAATTGCCTATTAATATTGGCTGGTATATGAGTAAATACTGAACTCAACTCGTTCAACATGTGACTAACAAGGTTATTGATGTATCCCCAAGATTGCAGGAGAGTTCCGCGAGGTGGACACACAACGAAACATGTAATGTACGTGACAGAATCTTAGAAGCAAAATTAAATAAAGCCTAGGACATGATTTTCATTGACATGACATAAAAAATGATTTGAAAACCGGAAACTCGCTTTTCTTATTAAGTGCTTCTTGGTAAAATGTAAATTTTCTTCTGCCTGGGTTTGGAAATAATTCATATGTATTTTATGTATTTTCCTTCTTTGTTTTTAATTTTGCAAAAATGACAAATATGAACAAGTAATTTCAAGAAAGTAGAGAAACAAGGAAATAAACATGCTATTAGGAAATTGTGTAAGAAATCTGATTACACTTTGTAAAATTATCCGGATGCAATATTTAGCAAATTACCACATTTTTCTAACTTTAACCTCATTCTTAGTAGGGTGCACCTTAGATCTGCTCGATCATACTGCTGGTTATCGCTTATATAAGACATCCCTACGACACAATAAAATCACAAGGAAAGCATGTTCACAATTTGGGGTTGTGGCGTTTTTGGAGGGAGGTTGGTTGGAAATCGAACCAGGTTGAGGGAGAGTTTGATTCTAGCGCCATATAAAGGATACGGATGACACTAATGCCATCTTGCGCTAATGTTGGAGTACTGCACTCTATAATAGTTCAAATACTCACCATAACGCCTCAGACATTCCCAAAAATTGGCGTTCAAAAGCAACATGGGAATGTGTTCATATGCTGATCTCTAGAATGATCAAGAATGTCGCTGGCAGGGTGAGGAAAGAAGGAAGGGGGAAAATGTCTGAGGTTTGAAGCTTGTAGTAGTGCGCGCCTAATTTCAACCAGACATCGCCACCATCTACTCATCTCTAGATATTTACTGTAGCGCTCAATAGATGGCTGCAAGATCGTGTTCACCCATCTCCTATTGGCTGCTAGTGTTTGCCTTTGTTTATTACATTCTGTGTGCGCTGCTGTACGTAGCACTGTTGCTGTAGTCATGTCGCGAATTTTTGTTTGCTTCAGCGCATTTGGCGGCAACCCGGACATTACTTTCATGAGATTCCCTTCCCCACCAGAAAGGTAAGTAATTCTTGTTGACTTAGCGCCACTGCCCGCGTGGGCAGACGTACTTGCTGCGATTATTGTTGCTTATTTATTTATAAATATATTTGTTACATTCTNCTTCCCTACCCCACCAGAAAGGTAAGTAATTCTTGTTGTCTTAGCGCCACTACCCGCATGGGCAGACGTACTTAGCTCAGTCGCTTTGCTGCGATTATTGTTGCTTATTTATTTATAAATATATTTGTTACATTCTCTTGTAGACGACAACTGGTTAAATTGTCTTGGCCTGATGGGTGTGCGGATCGCACGAAGTATGAGAGTGTGCTCCGCACATTTTACCCCGGACGACTTCCATGGTATGTTAAATGAAAACGAATGTTACATGAAGTATTGTATAAAAATTTATTATCTATAATATCTAATAGATATTGATGAATGAAGTCTGTGTATGAAATGATGAACATAAATATAATATAAGAATATTTTATTGAACCACATAGATCATAACAATGATGTATGGCATGTCATATTACTAACAACAATGTCAATAATATTTGCATATGAGAATAACAACAATATAATAATTTTGATACATTTAATAATATTCATTTAACTTAGACTACGTAGAAATTAATATAAAATACTAATATTTTGTACTATTACGGAATATTAATATTTATTTAGGCTACGTTTATTAGATATCTATTGTAGGAATTCTATTTTTTTTTTATTTTATTAATTTTTGTCAAGATCTATATTTCTGCTAAAACTGTATAAACTGTATTTTTTTAATCAATGAATTATAACAAACATTGCTGAATTAAGTGACAGTATTTGAACTGATTTTTACAATAAGTATGTTGACTGATAATATTGTATTCTTGTTGTGTTTTCCAGATGTTGTGATGACAACCTGAAGAGTGATCTCATTGATTTTCGCCAGTCTCTACTTGGGTAAATAAATATAACAAACTTAATAATACACCTGGATAGTATCGAAGTTTGAGGAAGTGTAAGGTTACGTAGGAGGCAGTTCATTAACTAGACACAAATGCTATTAAATTTTCATCTTAAAACAAAAATTTAAAGAAATAGTACCTAGTTAAAATGTAAGATTCTGTTTTTGTGTAAAACGTATTTGTAATTATACCTGACGTGGTAGTTACGTACGAATAACTAGAGAGAAATTGATGTTTGCATCTTATATAACGTTATTGTAGTGTGTAGAAGAGTTACATTTTTCATTGAGCCACCTTTTTTGTTTTAATGTAAACTTGCATTTTTACAAATTTCCTTTTCACTATGTTTATTTACTACTTAAGTGTATTGTGGCTTCTTTTGGTTTTCTGAAACTTTGTTATTTAATTTTATTTTCATTTTGTTAGTTTACTACTTGAGTTATGGTATATTGTGGTGTTTGTAACTTGGTAATGTTCTTTTTAAACCATGAGACGGATAAATCTAGTCACGTTATCCTGTGGATATATAAAGGGTTTTACTGTAAACTTTTCTATTAAATCAACATTGGCATTGGTACAAATTTTGTGAATTTGTTATCGCGTTTCTTTCTCATTTCATTCTTTGATACCAATTGGAAGGCAGAATCATTTGTTTAGTTTTGGTCTTAAATATCAAATGAACAATTATCAATCTTGTATTAACTTTTTGTCAATTAGTTCTACATTACCTTCATAAGATTTGTGGCATGTAATTCGCTCATGCAATGAGCAGAGGGATTCATACACCACTGTAGCTTAAGGCAAAACCGACATTCCATTGACTGCTTTCTATACAGCCAATGGAGGAGGTAGGAATTTAATCAGATTTACCCAAAAGTTTGATAAAATTGTATCACTTTTATGGATTTACCTGCATGTTTTTTCTCATGTGACTTCTTATATCCTTTCTCATTTATTGATTTATTATTTATCTGAATAGTTGGTGGATATGCATAAATGAGTACCTTTTTGCAAATATACCCCATTTTTGTATACAGGTATGTATATTTCCATTCATATGAGAATGTACTGTAATCTTATTATGAATAAATAGAATTAAGAGCAAGTATGTATTTTCTTTGTGTACATTTCCTGTCAATTGTGTCCTGTTTTCATTTTCTATTTCATATGTGTAGTAAAATATTTTTTATACATCGTGTTAACTATTCACAAATGTTAATTTTTGTAGGGAATGTATTTTCAGCTAAATTATTGTGAAATTATGAAGCATGAGATCGTGGGAGTGGGGGGTAGAGTACTTGGAAGGGTATGGCGGATCGGAAAGGAGGGGGAAGGGGGAGGGAATCGGGAACTGCCACGCGCCCTAGTGGCCGCTTTTAGAACTAGGCTCGGACTAGTGCACGCCTAATAGTGTTAGGAGCGCTGAAAGCTGTTAACGCAGCATTAGTATGGGAGAGGGGAGTCTGGTTTATAGTCTGTGGTCGTGGGGTTACAAATTCATTTGTCTCAGTCATGAAGGTATACCTCCATGGTCGCAGTGTACGCCACAGACTAAATCCAGAGTAGACAGTCCTCGTTTGCGTTTCCATCGATGCAGTTGCAAATTAATATAACAATTGGAAACAACCTCTCGATAGTGGTAGCTGTAAGACATCCCCCTCCCTACTCATATCGTATTTGCCAATCAAACCATTTTAGTGCTAGACCTACCAACTTATCGTTTTGTAAGTATATTGTTTGCATTATGAACCAAGAGAAAAACTGCCACAAAACTGCGACATTTTTAAAGAAAGTTAATATTTAAGTATTAAAGCTGGTTTGAATGAGCTATCACAATTAGATTTCGAATACAAATCAATGAATATACACATAAGAAGCCAATATAAACACAGTCCATAGATTTACACTTTTGACGCGGTGTGACCGGCAACAAACTTAACACGGTAAAGCCGGATCTATCTAGAGAAACGGTACTCATTATTCAGTTTCGTAATCAGTGGCCACGATATTACTATAGGGTGTCCAGTCTGGTGTTGGTCTGTGGTACACATGTATTAAAAAGTTCTTTCGTAACTATGTTGGGAGGTGTAGCGATCGTTTGGTTATACTCAGATGGTGAGAAATTCTGACAACTTTTGGTATTTCATCTTGCTAATTCATTAAAGGACGATAAAGGTTAACTTCGAGCATGAGATGTAACAGTCGCATCTTATCTTTACGATAGTTCCCTCCGTCGCCGACAGGAAGCGCAGGTGTCGCTCGCGGAGTTGGGGAAACTCATTTTACGTAATCATAAAAAATTTGGTATTTTGAATAAAAAAACTGTTTAAAACTTATTATGAAACAAAGTTGTCATATAAAGGTTTGGANAAACTGTTTAAAACTTATTATGAAACAAAGTTGTCATATAAAGGTTTGGAAATACGTTTCTATGCAAAATGTTTATTTATTATGATCGTTGCTTATTCCATTCAGATTTTGTATTTTTTGAACCGATTTTGTATATAATCAAAACAAATAGATTCCTGTGCTTTCAGAAATTTTCTAACTCTTCCACAAACACGCTAGTTTCATTGCGCACAAGCCGGTAGAACGCGTGGTCGCAGATTCCAGGAAAGGAATTTGTTAACCTCTTCCTGCTGTCCGATGACAAATGCCCTTATCGCGCTTGAGATCTTTGGGCACGCGGAGAAATGTAACTCTCTGCTCGCTTGACATCCCTGCTCTATGCATACTGTTGCTTAAATTCAAGAAGACAAACATATAAAAGTTTGCTTTATCTCTTTCAGTTGCTCAACATATTCCCTATAAATGGAATGGATGGTTTTGATAATATAAATCCACAGAATTTCTGAATTAGTTACTTACATAATTTTAAATAAGA
The DNA here is from genome assembly GCA_002313205.1 of Laupala kohalensis. Taxonomy (NCBI): domain Eukaryota; kingdom Metazoa; phylum Arthropoda; class Insecta; order Orthoptera; family Trigonidiidae; genus Laupala; species Laupala kohalensis. The sequence goes on along the minus strand of NNCF01125989.1, from coordinate 380,232 downwards.
TGCTCGTTTGCTTAGAATTAACTAATATATTTGAACTGGGAAGAGGGAGAAACTGAGAACATTTTTTTTTCTGTTATTTTGTTTTAATAATGTATTTTTTGTTTATTGTAGTACTGAAGGTGGCCCANTATATATATATATATATATATATGATTCAGTCATGAAATATCGCAATATATAGAGGAGCGCAAATGTCGTCCGTTTGAGGAGTTTAAAAGTGAAAGCATCGCTCCATAAAGAAGTAATGGATGGCTGGAGGCGGCCACTTCTTCCGCCATGTCACTTCCTCCACCCTCCTTCGACGCGAGAGCCTTCTGAGGGAATCTCTAAGCTGTTAACTCGAGAGAGGTCCCCAATCGATGAGCAGATCTTCCCTCTAGAAGGTTGCGGAGTTGAAGTGTCACAAGAGACTTTGAACGATAGCTGTAGCAGTGACTATGGCGGAAGAGGATGCCATGATTAGCAAATCAAGGAGAAATCAAAAGAGTTGAAGTGAATATATATAAAACCATAAAACAATGCACAGAGTTATTTACTGTATACGAAAAAAAGGAATATATTTACGAAACATACAACAATTAAAAGACAAGGCATACGAGTCGTTTTACAAAAAATATGTGCAATGGGATAAATTGTTCCCAGTGTTCATAATCAAACTTGATACGGGAATTTATATAATTGAATGTTAATGGAATATTCATGATATTTTAAATATTTATAGTATATTGATTTAAGATAACTTACTTTACTTTTTTACGATATCACACATAAAGTATCTTATGGTGAGCTTTTCTTTGTTTGTGGAACAAAAATATATACAATTATATTATTCTGATAAGAATCCGATTATCTGGGGATCCTAAAACATGAGGGATGAATAAAAGAGATTCTATTGCTTTAATCTTTAATGAATGTCACGCAAAATTTACTTCACTGCTAAGAGTTTAGCATTCGAGTGTTAGGAGACCGCCTTGTTCATTCCCATGGAGAAATAACTTACACCTTCCAAACGCAGTCTCTGAGGAACAAGAGAATTAACTTGTTTGCTGCTTTACTAGAAGAGCAATTTAGTGCAAATAAATGGAAGGACATACTTTGACAGTTTTCATACTTACTCTCAGACCAGAAACTATGGGCACTCAAGTGCTAGCGAGAATTAAAAATCATCATAGCACTAAGAACAAACAAGTTACTACGTATTAGATTGTATAATTTGTCGTTTCTCAGTTGGATTTTCTCTGTGACAGGTTTTTATAAATCCAGAGTAATACCTGAAAAAGAGGGATTTTTTCGCTTTTTAATGGAGTTGCATTGAATTAAAAAAAACGAACTAATGTGCCGTTTATATTAATTTTCTTGAAGATTACACAATATACCTTCTATGTCATGAATATTTTTTTTGTTCTTTATTTGTTAGTCAGATAGTTTATTGACTTTCTTCTGAAGAATCAAAATTTATTTTTTAAAATAATTTCGTGAAAGTAATGTAAAAATGCTGTGAAATTGCACATTGATTTTTTATTCATTTTTAATTTCATCTCGTACTCGGGTTCACACAATTTTTGACTATGAAATTATTTCGTAATTGACAATGTTTTGGATGTATTTTCATAATAAATAATGCGCAGTCACCGCTACACCTTTCATTAGCATGTGTTTAATTGAGATCAAGACAAGGATATTTATTAAATATACCTCGTACCTTCAATTAATGACATGCATTTAATATATTTATTTTATGTCATCTGGAGAGGTTTAGGCTATGAGGCCATTCCACCGAACTGTGACTTGGGGGAGGCAATTGGGAAGAAGAGATGTTGGGTTGTCGTATGGTAGAAGCCGCTCAACGAAGGTTCCGCTCTCGCCCGGCAGCTACTGGCCAGTCTGGAAACTATGGCTGGGTCTACTAATGGGGTGGAACGGTCGCACTTTCCACGAAAACGATCTCAGCGTCCCTTCGATGCACATTGCCCTACGTCGCACTTTGGTGGTCGGTGGGGAAATACGGAAGATGTGCGCCGGATTAGTAGACCCTTTGCATATTTGAGTGACAAATGTTTTCAGAAAGCGTTTATTTCCCCCCTCTTGCACCGTTTTTTCTTTATACATACATTTGTCTGGAGAAGGTGAGGGAAACTTCAGATGAAAACCTCACCTACTTCGACCGAGCAAGGTTTGAACTCCGTCTTTAAATTATCGCTCAGAGATACTGAGGACGTATAAGATGATACCACTAGACCACCGCTGTCGGGATGTATTTTAGAGAGGTCTTTCAAATTTAGTTAACGTGTGGGACATTTGAATTTAAATAAATAATTAAAAACGTACGACATTTTTTAAGGACAAGCTCACCTGACAACGGCGTCCAGGTCGAAATGTAGTGAGCTCTTCGCAAAAGATATTATTCGTCCATAAAAAGGTTTTTAATTAATTATTTAATTAGATTACATAATGGACGTTAATAGATGTAGAATTATTTGAATTTAATATTGAAATTTAATATTATAATTGAATTCTTATCCTATAGCGTGATTGAATGAATTTTACTTTGGAATTTCCATGTCATTTCCATGAATATTGATGCTCGTTTGTTGGTGTATCGTTCGCTCACTTCGTGGAGCAGCTCAACGCGCGACCTCCTCTATGCAGACATTGCCTCCTGAATACATCTCCAGGCTTCAAACATACATCGGTACATTAGCATGTGAAGGAGTAGGATTCGGGAAGAGGAATTTAATTGACCTCCACGATCCTTCACACGTGATATTGTATCTTCTTTTATACATGACTTGTCCTTCCTTCTCTTGCAGCCAGTGCCGCATTTCAGATTCAAGCATCCCCAGGAACTTAAAGGGTCGGCGCCACCAACCTCCACCGTTTTTTTTTTTGAACCCTCTGTAACTAACCAGCTTTCTTAGCAAAAGATATTTCCTCACGGTTTAAAACATCTTTGTTTAAAACATCATTGTATTTTGATCTTTTGAGTAGTTCTTCTTGGTTTTCATTGAAATTGCACAGGTTACGACTGCAATTTTTAGAATAAAGTAGTAGTTTATTTCATTAGATTAATATTTAATTATAGCTTTATCATTTTTGTAAATATGTTTTAGTAACATTTATTTGTGTTTTTCATGTTAATAAAATAGTGCTTTTTACATTTTTCTTCCAGTTTGTTATAATTTTCCAAACAAAGCTTCAAAATATTTTTCCAAAATCTTTCATTTCAGGTTCGTGCCTAGTAAACATTTTGTGAATACTCCGAACCCAATCTACCATTTTCTAAAAATGATTGATTTTCACTGCGAAAATATTTTTTATTCGGTAATCGCGATGCGTGACAACTTCCCCTAAATGACTTTGGTATGGTTAATGTTCACTACTTCTGTGGATATTGGGACACATCTGTAACAAAAAAACGGAGTGAGGGAGGAAACTTAAATATATCATTGACACAGAAATATATTCATGTAATGAAACAGATTCTGCTTCTTTTTGATACTTTTGTTTCTTACCCCAAATACTGATGAAAGAAAATGAAACTTAGATTATATCCTACTATCAGAGCTACCGTGTGATGCCCGGAATTGGAAAAGAAACTTAAAACATAACAGTATATTCAAAATTTTCGGGACAAACACAGGACTCCTGATTTGATCGCAGGGGTGCTAACCACCTCAGCGATCAATGCAGGAGTCTCGGGTTCGATTCTCGGCTCGTCGCCATTTTCACCCGACTGAAAGTTATCGCATATCCTCCCTACGGAAGAAATATTCGCAACATTGCTGTATAATATACAATGTTATCTTGTATATTAATGCTATCATGACTCTTTATTTATGAAACGGTCGTGTTTGTTAAGACCGAATTACTGAAGTTCGTATGAGACACTCTCATTCACGAACACAATACTCGCAATAGGAATAATATTCATCACCCTAGAGTGTCAACCACTCTTCGCCAAAAAGGACCATATCCTTCGGGAATCGTTCTATATAATTCCCTGCCCAAGAATATAAAAGACATTATGAAATTGAATATCTTCAAATCCGCGGTAAAAAAACTACCTCCTGCACCAGTGCTTCTGCAATGTAAAATAATTTATTGATTTTAATAAAAGTTAAATCCGTCTTGTACTTTATCACGACATTGCTGTAGTACTTTTTAAATAACTTATAACAATTTCAAAAACTATTTTCTTGCATGATTGTGTTGTCTTATGGCTCATATTAATTTAGTTTTATGTGTATTCAACTTTGGCACAGTTGTGTACATAAATTCTTTTGCCCCATTCTGTTCGGTTTTTCTCCGGTTTTCCTTCGGGTAGAGGCAGATTTCTTATACAGGTTCTCTAGTCTTTGTCTAGTGGCGTGTTTATTGTAACAATAAAACGTGAATTTAGTGTTATTTCAACTGTTATGATTTGTAAACACTAAACTCAGAATAATCTATAGTTCGACAATAATTCGTACATGTAAAATCAATTTTATGTGTTAAATTACAAACCTGTTTATATTATATTAGTATTATAACTCGTAGATAACTTTTTATCTTATCTAGGAATTTTTGCTGAAATTTTTGAATCCGCCTCTGCCTTAGGGCCCTTGATCGGAATTGTTGGGATGGTCCCTTGCTTGCTTCCGGAGAATAAATAAGTTTATTGTCCTCCACGTGGTCACACGAAGTATGTACAGCTTTTTTGACAAGTGCAATATATTCTATCTGTATGAAGACGAAAGAGTCTATCTGTATGATATTTTTATTCTCACTATTACTTCTGTTCAAAGAAATTATTTTCCTTGTCCTCTTTTGCGTTAAGCTCAACACAAATACTTTTGCATTTTTCCTCACTCGCCATTACACTCTGTTCGTGCCTTTTTGATAACATTTGCATATGTAATCTGCTCCTCAAAATACAAATTTGCGTGGCTGAATGTATTCCAATGTAAAGACTCTGAATTTAGGACTCTTCCCATTCATCGATTGATGCGGCGTTCGAATGCAAATTGATGCGAAGTGTAGCTGAGCAGGAAAGAGGAAGGCCGGAATGTCACGGAGTGAACTGTGCTCGGTGCAGCTTTTCTGGCGGTCAGATTTGGATGGGATTTGTCAAATGCAGCTCACACGAAAGCCACATTCAAGGATTACGAGATATGCGGAATAAAATTACAAATCTTCCCATTTTGTCCGACATTTTTGTTCTCGTCCTGGTACGTACATAATATTTTCAAGTTTTGAAGATAATTTTTGTAGTTTTACATCTCACTTAATGGCATCCGATTATGCACAGTTTCTCACAAAGAAAAGAAAAGCAATTATATCTGTGTACTTGGGAAGGATGACTATAATAATAATAATAATAAATTTATTGTGAAAAAAGCAGTACAAATTGCGTATGACTACGTGGAGAACAATAAACTAATTTATTCCCCGGATGCAAGCAAGGGACCATCCCATCAATTCCGATCAAGGGCTCTAAGGCAGAGTCAGGTTCAAAAATTTCAGCAAATATTCCTAGATAAGATGAAAAGTTAGCTACGAGTTATAATACTAATAGAATGTCAATTTGTTTGTAATTTAATGCAAAAAATTTACATGTACAAATTATTATCAAAATATCGATTATACTGAGTATAGTGTTTAAAAATCAAAAGAATTGAAATAACACTAAATTCACATTGTATTGTCACAATAAACACGCCCCTAGACAAAGCCTAGAGAACCTGTATAAGAAACCCGCCTCTACAAGAATAGAATAGAATGTATTGTAATGGAAATTTTCAGTGTATTATAATCATTTGGAAGTAGTGAGATTTGATCTATAGAATGAAGGGGGGTCAATAAACTACGTTACTGTCCTCAGATATAAACGGCATCCAAATTGGTCACCAAATACTATCTAAACTCGTAAATTTGAACATAAATGTTACCGAAAACATTTTTAATATCGTAAACTAAAAATTAGTTGAGCTTTTGAATAAATAAAACTAACTTTTCAATTCTTTTTAATACACCAATTCTAGTCACGGGCGCATGGGAAGTAGCGGATTTAATATCTATAGTAGACTGTATTAAACAAATCATGCAGTTATGGATTTATTCTTTCCTTAAATGGAAGGTACTAGATATAGTAAAAAACTAGAGGGTATAATGATAACAGGAGGGTTAATGACATTCCCACTTATGTGTAAATCTACCTCTACCCCGAAGGAAATGCTCGGGCAGAATGATGTACACAACTGTATAGGGTTTCGTTTGTCAGAAATTATTATGAATAAAGAGGAACAAAATTGGCACGCATAAAATAAATTGTAATTTAATAGTATTCGGAATATTATATCAATGCCGTGACAAAGTATAAGATAACATTACTTTACATTATTCGCAGTAACATAAAAAAATATTACATTTCTTGGAACATTGAAACTCATATTTTCTTTTATTAAAGTCGGTAAATTCTTTAACAGCATTCAAGCAATAGTACATTAGAAAGTTAGCAACCGCGGATTTGAAGAGAGTATAATCAACTATAGTTCACTGTCGTTACACAATATTTTGAAATGTGTATAATTATTGATAATTACTGTACTGTAACATTAACTTTAAGTTTTATTTTTCCATTCATATTTTTGATCCATCAATTAATATTATTTTTTGGTTTAGGGAATTTTCAACAATCGCGGATTTATGTCATAGTTTTATCTCAGGAACAAAACCTTTCGTATATTTACGTCATTCTTGTACTTATGAAGATTATCATATTCGAACACATATTAATAGCATAATGTATATTATTACGAAACATAAATGCTCATCTTGAAATTTATTTGGTCGGAAGAAGTAATAAATCCGATAACTGTAGACGAAGAAATTGAAAGATATTTCTGCGATGAATGACGAGCCCTCCAATGTTTTCTTGTATTCTTTCCAATTTGCTTCATTCTACAAGAAAAATGTTTTTCCCATCCCGAGAGCTAATGACAAGAAAACCCACGTCGCCTATCATTATCTTGAAGCACCTTCTAAGAACCGCCATTTTGCTGACAAATGAAGGCAGCTTCAGTACGTCATGAGCATCGATTTTCCAAAAGTATTTACGCGGTGCGCTTCATCTCGGAAATAGCTCTGCAATTTTCTCGTCTGTGGCAAGTTATGAAGACCACGTTAACCAAAACAAGTACGATTCCAGAAAGGAATTAGCGTAATTTCAAACTATTAATTAACCAAATTACGCAGAAGAATAAGTGCTATTCAGTAACCCAGAAAACAAATTTCTGTGAAAGCTGAAAAAATTATTTACCGACGTAAATCTCCTCAATTCAGCTATGCACGAACAGTTTCGTATAAAAGGTGCAATGTCCTCTAAACTTATATTTGTGACGACGTATTTTATTTTTACAACAAATTGTTGTCATCTTCTATTAATTGTTTTTTATTTTCTGATTGAGTGCTGCGTCCAAATCAATGATGCCCTACCGGTGGCGCAGGTGGTAGTGTTGTCGCTCGTCACCTAGTGATCCCGGGTTCGATCCCAGAAAATTTGTAGCTTTTCACATTAATGTCCCAGTTCATATACTGAAAAGCAAACCTGCCTTCCTCTATCCAACTCCTCCTAGTATCAATAACTCTAACTATTACTAACTACTTCTACTAACCCCTCCACGTGGGCCAAGTTGTTGGTAAAATCAACTTCCACCCAACTCCTAACTCCTAACGCTCCACGTAGATAAGCTTCAATAGCACGCTACATTTCCCATTTACAAATACAACAATAAAAAATCAATGATGGGTAGGAAGTTTACACGTGCGATTATACTCGGCAAGTAATTAATAAATCGCTAATATTGATACTTACATCTCTTTAAAATATATTCCAATCATACTTTTTAGCAGTTGGATTAATTTCACGGGCATTCCAAAAATATTTTTTTAACGAAATGTGCAAGTTGGAGAGAGGAAAGAGAGAGAAGCAGAGACACAAAATAATGAAAGAGATCAGAAATTTAAGAATGTCGATAAAAAAATAAAACGAACTTCTAATTCTAGAAACACGAGCTCATTACGAAGTATTTTTATGACAAAGGTATGAAGCACGATGAAGAAACTCTATCCGAATGTTTTCCAATGCAATTGAACGTAATTTATTGTTTTGCTGCAGAATCCACTCTTCTTTTTGTGGAAAAAGAAAGAAATATCTGTTATATAAAGTGACGGAGTTTCTTCAGAATAAAATTTCAATAAATATTATGCAAAGAATAAGACCACAAGTTTTCTTTTAATGAGTTATTTTACCAATGTGTTATACATTTAGAAATTTATGTATTTGAATAAGAAGTAAGTATACTTTATTATCAAAAAAGTAGTTGCAAACTGCTTATGACCTGGGGGATAATAAACTAAGTAACTCCCCGGAAACAAGCAAGGGACCATCCCATCAATTCCGATCAAGACGCAAAGGCAGTGGTGGATTTAACATTTATAAAAGAAACTATTTAATAAATACGTACTCTCATCCATTTATTACTTCAAAATAAATTATTGATACTATTTGCAGTAAAAAAATTAGATTAGTAAAACGAAAGTATTAGTAACATCCCCGCCCATTAAAAATCCGCCACTACCGGAAAGAAAATCAGAGAAAAACCCCGGGCCTGGATGGTTTCAATTCTCACGGAAGTTTTCGCATATGTGAATTAATTCTGAGGTTTAAAAAACCCACGAGATTTCTTCTATTTTGCGTAGACAAAATGTACATCATCCACATTTATTCCAAAACTCATATAAAAATGGATAGACAAGATTCAATTTGACTGCCCAGACAAGTAAAGCGCGTAATACCAACGTTAATGATATAAATATCAGACTCATAGAACCATCTCAAAATTCCAAGAGATATATCGGCAACGCTGCATAACACTTGATTCATGGCTACCACTATAAATCCAGCAAATAATTTAAAAACTCCATGCTTTACCCATCAAGTTTGTATTTGTTGGGGTGCCTTCCCACTTTTACATGGATCGTATTGTACTTCGTGAAATAATCCGGTCAAACGTTGATCTATAATATATTTGTTTTCCTTGTGTCTACCAAATTGTTTATTCCCCTCTGTAATATTCCCTTTATCATATCATCATAACTTTATTTTAATGTTTACTCTCTTTTTATTTCATTGCAAACTTTACTTCACATACTAATTGGTTTTTACCTTTCAGTTTCACAGAGTAATAATAATAACAATAATAATAATAATAATCAACGTATGTAAGGATGTAAGGAAAGTATTGTAATGGGTCGAAATTTTTTTTTGTTACCTCTTCGGATCTATACGAATTAGCTCCAGGAGACTATTTTCAATTTTTTGGGGATCATGTCCCATGGTGTGTGTGTGTGTGGATGTTAAGAAATTTGTTCCCCCGACAACTCTCGAACAAATTGATGCAACCAAATGAAACTTGAGATTTGACTTTGAATGCATCAGGAATAGAAGCCTATTACTGGACAGATCATACCGACTTCATTTTACACACCGCACTCCACTGCCAGTGGCTAAATATTCAAAATTTTGAAATTTTTTTCATGGAAGCATTTTGATTGGCAAGTTAATTTTGCGTACAAATATCTAAACCGCATTGCTGTACGTCGCACCGTTTTCGAGAAACAGCGAAAATTTATTGCACAAAAATGAGTTAACTTGGAGGCCCTGTTTTTGTATTAGCCTATGAGGCTATTGCAAAGAGTTAGAGGTAGAAAATAATTCATAAAATCTGTACTTGTCTGTTCACTCATTATGTCAGGAATGTTCTACGTAATGTGATGACAAAATATTTTGATACCGATTGTTCTTTTAAATGTGTCAGATAATTTAATTATTATAATATGTTTTAATTTCTTTTTGATTTTTTTCTAAATATTTTTGTGTAATGTATGGAATTTAGTGCCGTGTGTTTTTTATTTTCAATTGTAATTGGAAAGTTGAGTGGGGCACCCTCCAGTTTTCTTATTATTAAACTTTGTGCATGTGAATTATCTGCACATTTTCAGCCAGTAATTTATAAGAAATGAGATGCGTCCCTAATCACTACATGTGATGAAATCGTCTTCTTGTGCTGTTGAAAAAAAGAACTTGCTCACGTAGTGTTTTCTCTAACGGAATAAATGATTCTCCCTACATGAATCGTTTGCCGTTTCTAACCTCTGAACGGACTATTTGGGTTAGTTAATGAAAATTGGACACGCGTGCAAGACATGATTTACGAGCTGTGTACAAGCCTAGTCATTTCGGGGCACGGAAACTTAATGCTTCAGGTATTAAACAAGATCATACTGCATTACATTTCCAGTTATTTACGTTCAATGGGTTTTCGCAGAAAGTAAACAAACTTCTCTATAGATTTTGTTGTATTTTCTGCCAGTGTTCATAGATAGTATTCCTTGAAAATAAAGTTATTTACATTTTGAGACACGTGTAAAATATATTATTTTCGATGTATCTTAAGCAAACTATTCTTTTTTCTCCAAAATGAATGAAGAATTAGTTGTTAATAGTTTAAATAAAAAATGATAAATGAGGTATGCAATATAATTTTTTTACTGAGTTGGTTAGAGTTGTAATTCATGAGAAATGGTAATGGAAAAGCTTTTGGTTTGAAAACTGGTCAACTCCAGAATCAGCTGTGTCTGGCGTAAAAGGTGCAACACCGCGAGTAGCCACCTGCTCCGCGGGCGACAGAACTGGCTGCCGATGCTGTTAATTTTTTTTAACAAATAAAAATTAAATGACTTACAATAAACCACTTTTTCCCGAATGTTTCTAGTGCCATTCTCGTTCAAATTATGCTCTTCACATTCCAATGTACCAAGAGACACAATTTAAGACACAGGCTCTATTGTGAAAAACATTTGTAAGATTTGTAAGATTGATAACAATTTTTTCCTGGATGAATGAAAACTTCTGAAATTCGTATCTATTGCGTATTAAAATTATATGGTTATAATTGGAGCAGATATTTTTATACCAAACTTCAAAGTTTGCCGACACCTGTAAAAAATGAAGCAACATGCACTTATTAGTTCTTTGCACGATAAAAAATAATAAGATGTATTTTAAAAATATTTATTTATCAAGGAACGCAGAATAAAACAAGAAAAATAAGATGTAACTACTTCTGTTAGTCTTGCGGTTTGGTTTCAGCTGATTTCTAAGCTCAGAGGATTATACTTTTCAGTATCAATGTAAAGCCAATATTGTTACCCTTATTCCAAATATATTCCACTGAATGTAATAAATATTGAGTAGCCAGCTATTTTATATTAGATTAACTGATGGCGGAGAGCCAAACCTCTAAATAAAATGACTAAAAATATTCAGCCAGATAATTAATAAATACTCTATTTTATTAATTGACGGCGAAGGCCACGCAAATTTATAAAGAGGATGAAAAACTTCGGGCTGCGACATACACCACTGGGAACACACTAGCTCGTACGCAAGTCTCGTACCACCCTATAACCATAGACATGGCATACCTCAAGGACCACAGTCACGGACGACGGTTTCATAAAAACTATTCCGACAAAATCGTTAGTTTCTGGTTTGCTTTGCTGTATTTTTCGTAATCATTCATATTCTGTTAAAATATTGGTTACTACCCTTCATATTTCGTTAGTGTTTCANTCATTCATATTCTGTTAAAATATTGGTTACTACCCTTCATATTTCGTTAGTATTTCAAGCTTGTATGCGTAATTTAGCATAAAAACTTTCAAAATGCACTGTAATACCCACTCGTGTATTAACACCCAGGACGTTTGGATGCTATGCCCAATTCCTCTCTTATTCATCTCAAGCGATCTGGGCTCAGAAGCGCAGGCACGAGATGAAGTATATCTGATGCAGATACAGCGGAGACACGGATGTTCAAAGCAACATGAGTTATCTTTACATCTTCTCTCTTGATGAAGGTGAGAGCTACGGAAACAAATGAAAAGTTTGAGGTGCAGAAGGAGATAAAATGTGATAGTGGTGGTTGATAGTCTAGATACCTCTGAACGATAGGAAGAGAGAGAAAATTCTCGGTTGTTTTTTTCTTCAAAATTTTAAGGTAGTGAGAGTGAAAATAGAACTAAATTACTAAAAGTGTCTTAAACTGGCGTAAAAAAATCAGTATTTATTTTGATTTCAACCTTAAAAAACATACTTAGATCATTTAAATGAAATAATGAAAATAAATATTCACGGTGAAATACATAATGAAAAATGTAGAATGATAACAAATAATTATAAAAGTTAGTTTACTTCTTCAGAATGTCATATACGTTTCTTCTTCATTAAAATTTATATTGTTTCATAAAGAATGAAAATAAAGAAAACAATTATAATAGTCAGTGATTTGACTCACTTGGAGCCTAAGTATCATCTAATCTGGCACACTCTAAGTACTCGGCGTCTTCTGCGAAGTATATACTATTAAGGTAATTATTGCTGTGAAAGAAAAGCATAACTGTGGCAAACACTATTCAAAATTAGGTACCGGGAGGAATTAACAGCTTAAACATAAAGGGTGCCCGTGGCGTAGTACCTTCTACCTCTGGTGACGCGGGTTCAAACCCCGGTACGATCCAAATAGAATTCGAGGTGGTGAACGAAGCTGTGTTCGCGGAAGGTTTTATCGGGGTTCTTCCGTTTCCCCTGCCTATCATTCCACCACAACATTTACTCATCATCATTTAGGACACTCCAGGATTTTGGACTGTGTGTATGTGAACATTGTTCGCAGGTACACTTAGTTCAACGAAACTCATGGTCGCCACTTCGAGCATATATTGTAGTTCACGCGAGTACGAGTTGGTTGATAAAAGTGCAGCGTGTCCGTTGACATTATTTCAATGTCGTTTATCTTCCAAACGGCGCATTTCCGGTCATGGGTTTATTACCAAACATTGCTGTTCTGAGTCCCCTCTACAACATCTATGACTGTGTAAAAGAATTCTGAATCATCCTCTATAATGTGTTATTATTTACGAAAACACGAATATACGCATTATTAAGCAATAAAAGGTTTACTGTCATTCTCAGTAGAATGCCATGATCACATTACAAATAAATTAAAACGTTTCACGCAGCCTCCAGCAAGAGATAAATAAAACCACGTTTTCAATTAGCGACCAGTGATGGATTCCTGCCTCGCGCGTTTTTGCCGCGCGTATCACTCCACTGACAGGTATAGTTTTGTAAGCTGTGCAGTTCAGCCTGTTCACTGAATACGGCAACGGTAACAACGCGCTTCACTACAATGCACCACTGGTCGATTATCTAAACCATGGTTTTATTTACCACTTGCTGGAGGCTGCGAAAAACGTTTTAATATAACTGTAATGTGATCATGGCATTCTTCTGAGTGCGACATTATACATTTCATTGCTTAATGTGTGAATGCGTCTTTAGCAGTGTTCTTGAAAAAAAGTTAATAACTCGCTATATTTTTCAAGTAGAAGCTTGAAGTTAATAAATGTTGTCACAAATACAACAGTGATCATTTGTTGTTTAAGAATTATTTTGATCACTCTTAGTTTATTTTATAAAAAAATAATAACATCGACGTATCGGCAAAAATCGTAAAAATATTAAGGTTTTTGGAACATTTCAATTTGTAAAGAACTAATATACATTCATAGAACCAAACTTTTTACATGTGTGTATTCAGAACAAAATTACAAATCTAATGGTGGTAACTGTGTTTTCTGCGATTTTTTGCATACTCCACAGCTATTAGAAGTCAGGGGCATATAATAAAAAAATCGATATTTGTTCCTTTGTCATGTGGTGCAGCAGCTTTTGGATTCGCGCGATTATGAGTACTTGTACTAATACAAACTTCTTGCATCATTTTCAGTTTTATCCTGCTGAACAATGAATCACAATTGTTGCGTCAGTAATTTTCCGAGTATATTTGGCACATTGCGTCAAAACTGGATCAAACAAGAAGCCCTCTCCTTCAAGATAACACCCTTTAAAGACCTGCGTTTTCTGTGCAATGTAATCTATTATTTCTGTTCAATGAAATCTAATCGTTTCATTCTATGATTCTATTCAATTTCTTTCTTCCCTGTACTCTAAGACAAGTAAATTTTTGTCATTAGATACCTCTAAGTAGGATTCATAAAATGCACCAACTACACCTGTTACGTAGTTTTGTTTTTATGCCTTAGAAATTTCTCTTAACCCATTCAAGTAGTTAAATAACTTCTATAGTGACGCTCATATTTTGATCAACCGTGGTGCAGATGTTCCTTGGATCACTCAAGAAATTTCGTAGCAGTCAAAGTGGTAGTTTTGATGCTATGAGCAATTATCAAGTCGAAAACTTTGTGTTTCCATTAATTCACATTTCTGTAGTATATTGAAATGAGTATATCTCTTGAACCTCTGATGGGATCTTGGTTATTTAAAAACCAACACTCAGTAATCATTGAACTTTATTATCACTACACTGGATATATATTTGAACTCGGAAAATTTGTTTTGGGGGTTTTCCATTCTACCAGACTAGAAAAACGCACTAGTGAATTTATATACACTGTTTCTCTCATGTTAGTATACTGCCAAACGGCTTCAAAATCATCATATAATTCTGCTTAAATATATTATTATTGTGCATTTTCAGGCATCATATTAGTGTTTAACAGTAACATTGAATTTGTCTATTAAAGTGTATGTTATTGAACTTGAACTCATATCTGGGACCAATTCTTAAATCCTTTTTCATCAAAACCCTAGGAATTTGTAAACCCTTTCTTATGCAGTACTCGTATACTTCAGGTACGGGTGATAGTAACAATACGAATTGTAAGGTAAGTAAATTTCTTGGTTGATCCCATGCATACAACGTGTACAAACATCGAAAAACAACACTCGTACATAAGAACATTTTATGACATATCAGAACCATTATAGATATGCCATTTCCATGTATGCGGTACGGTAGTCTTGAAAAGGACCCACCTGATTTTGGCAAAACTCACGGAACACAGATTTGGGGCCGAATACAAATCGTGGCTGAAAAAAGCGATCTGGGTATCATTTCGAAAAACTTTCGTTAGTCTTTAGTTAGTGAGTGATAACTTTATTCAGTTCATGGGAAAAGATAATTTAAATCCACGTCTGACACCGACATCCAATTAAACAAATGTACCAACTAGAGAAAGAAAGCGGAAACGTAGTAGTATGACTGTTGCGTTCGGATCCCAATTGTAGGTGACATATCCAGCAAGTTCAGAATGCAAACAGAAAAATTTAGAACATCTAAACAATTGAAAATGCGAACAATAAAATGTACTGTAATATTTATTTTTACCTTATATATATAGACAATTTTTAACACGGGCGACCCGTGGCGTAGTGTGTAACGCGCTCGCCTTCTA
>NNCF01125989.1:312976-327234 GCA_002313205.1 Laupala kohalensis | reverse complement strand
GATAGGCAGCGTATAACTGATCTCGACAAAAATATTATTAGTTAATTTATTTATTTATTGCCAGTCTAGGTGGCTTAATATTGGTACAGGGCTTGTAGGCAGTGCAGCCAAGGCTTTTACTTCGCCGTCGTCCATAAGAGTAATTATTAGTGAACCTCGCGTTATGTTGGCAGTACTTTCAGATTTCTGTAAACTTAAATCTATCGCCAGCATCGGCCATCTATTCAATTCACTTGCTCTTGTGGTGCTATTCTCTTCTTTCTGAATAGATCTTGTGGAACGAATATTACTTTGTGTCTTAGTTTTTTGCGTTATTTATTTGTATTATCTTACAGCAAATAGTCGCTTTTGTAACGACTATCAATATTTATTTGGATGTTACTTAGTTGGAAATTCGTGTTACGTGGGCATATTGCATTGTGTTTGGTGAAGTTGGACCTGAGTAAATAATTCCCTCAAAGAAAAATGGTAAGTTAAATCAAATGTAGGATGTTCGACAGGGACAGTAATTACTTTAAACGCTACATGCCTGAAATAATACGCATAAAAACCACAACTTACTTGGAAATATAGAGAGAATATCGAATTTATAAATTAACCTGATAATAATTTTGTTCCTGTTTCCGGTTTTTTTACTTTTATGTTGTAGTAATAGAAGTTAAAATTATAATAAGTAAATGACATCCTGAGTTGTTCAAATCACCGACGTTTCGACTTTTAATAAGTAATTATCTTCACGGTTCACTTCGACGTAATTGAACGTCCTCACCGTCAACCTCCACTGCATCCACTTATCCCTTTATATCCACATCAAATTATATTCATGAGTAACAAGAGGATACTATCTTATAATGTTAACACGCGATGCTAGTCAATATCTTGGCTTAAACGTTATGTAGTTAAATGCGATATTTAATTTATTAATTTTTCTATTAAATAATGTTAAATTTGGGAGTTGAACTGTCAAGGTAACGCCACGTCAAAATGTTAAATACTAACTTTTCGAACATTTTATGGTATCGTTTGGAGCAATGCTATTTCCGTTTCGGAAAATTTTTCATGCAGGTTTGTTTAATAATCTCTCTCTTCCTATTTTCTCACGTCCGAAGTTTCAATGGGTTTCATTTAATTTGTTTAAAGTAAATCATGTAATAAAAGAAGGTTGTTAAAATGCAAGTTTAATCTCCTACCCAAATGCAAAGAAAATTTTGATTATCTTATTTTTTGAAATAAGTCGGTTTCAGTTTTTGACGATAAAGTTTTCAAAAATTTGGGAAGTGTCAAAAATTAATTACCAGATAATTTTTGAGACGATTCTATAACCCCAGAATCAAGTTTCTACGTCGCTGCCCAGTGTCTTGAAGTGTAAGTCAGTGAAACCGCCAATTTTATGAAATAACTTATTAAATGCCGAGAATAATTTTCTTCAAATTACTCATAAAATACATAATTTTTCCCCTCATACATTACATTATACATTCTCTTACAGCATTTCTTTGCTCTCGAAAATAGTAGTTTACTAATAGGTCGAAATTTCAATATCTGTCGTAATTAGTTGTTGTTAAACTTTGGACACCTATACCACTTCCTCATTTCCTCTAATAAAGAGCTTTAAACTATTTTATTGTAATGATACTCTGCATTTGTATCAAAATATCTCCTTCGCGGGATATTTCCGGATATATGTATCTTAATGATATTTTGTTGCTATTTATCATCCACTCAATTCTTTTCGTGGTGTTTTGAGACACACAGTAAATCGTTGTTATATGTAAATACATAAGCTGGGGTAGCTAATGTATTCGCTGCCAGTCTGACAGACAACATATAAGCTTGCACAGCTAACATTTGTCTGCTATGACGTGATTTTTCGTCCTTTAGTATTCATTTTTATTACAACTCCACTGTCTTGTTGTAATACAGGCCTATAACACACGCTACTTATCTTGTTTAATCAGCGTATAGTACACGTTATTTTTACGGACGATCATTTTTCAACTTCCGTCTTCAGGTATCCGACAGCGCAAGTATTTGATCCAGGGTAGTTGTCATCTCAAGGCGAGAACGCTACCACTGTATAAAACAATTTAGTACAAAGACAAACATGATTGGTATTCTTTAGCTGTTTATTTAGTAGTCCAAGATGAGTATTAATCGACTTGATTAAATATTTCTCTTTTTGTAATACATGTTTGTAATTAATCAACTTGTAAATGTATCAAAGCAAGAATTATCATTGAGAAATGTTCTTTCCAGCGTTACTAATTAAGATGAATCCTTGTTAAGCTACGAATTTCTGTGAGACCGTCGGCGAAATGAAAATTTGGTACGTATCATCTTTACAGGTGTGAGTCGCGTCGTAACATTGGAAGTATTTCCAATTACTAAGGTAGTTCTCAGGACCCATCTTAACCAAACCTCTTCAGAGTGTATTTTTATTTCATGTCTTTTGTTTCATAACACCATGACTTGTAATGGGAACAAACACAGATCAATGTTTTATTCACACGTTGGTGAGAGAAATATTAATAATTCATGACCTTGACGTTGACGTGTCCTAAAACCCCACAAAAAATATTCATGAGTCATATCTCGAAAGAAGTTAAATATCTTCTTGATGTGTCCGGTGACATAATACTCTTTGATAACGTCCACACAAATGAATTAAACTTATTTTCATGATTTGAGCATAATATTTGTACACAGGCATTTTCTCCATAAATAATTTTACATTTTAAGTTACTATAATGTTCATACAACTGCGGATTGCGCTGGTGGCGATGAAAAAGCGGTTCAAGCATTTGATTGCATGTTGGAACCACAAAGAGCGTTGGAAGGCATGGGATGATTTATTTATTTATTTATTTATGTAACGTGTTGTTTTTTGAACGAGGTGCGGTTCAAACCATCACAGGCCTTCTCTTCTACCTAACCCAAGTTTTGAATGGAAGAACCTTTAGGAAAGAGATATGTTGACTTGTTGGGAAATGTAAGATATCGAACCGGCATTTGTCTTGAGTACGGTACGAAAACGCTATGTGAAAACCTAGTTTGGGTAAGCGGGAAATGGAAGTTACTCTCTCCAATGCAGGAAGAGATTGAGAGAGAAAACGCTACCTCTACACCATCGTTGTTTTTACGCGTGTACCATGTTGCCCGTATGAACTACTCTGACACTATTTTAACTCACAACTTCCGAGTACCTACTCGTGGAGGAGTGTTTGCAACGTCAACAGCCAGGTGAAAATTTGCGACGGATCGTGACTCGAACCCGGGAGTTCCTGCTCTGGCCGCAGGTGTGCTATCCACCGCACAACCCGCCGTACAGGATTACACCTTCGGCCAGAGCAGGAAGTCCCGGGTTCGAGTGACGATCCGTCGCAATTTTCAGCTGGCTGTTGACGTTGCATACTCTGTCACTAGTCTCTTTCTGAAGATAACTCTATGATTTTGACATTATACACTAGTCTCTGATTTATTTTAAGCAAATAGGACAAACTTTAGGAATTTCTCATGCCGTGAATTGTTTGGCTTTTCCATCGATCCATTTTTCGGAAACAAATTACTCGCAATTATATCTCGTTTAAAGCAATACAATTCGTATTTGGTTTGTTACGAACTGATCTCTCATTTGCGTGGAACGCGCACTACAATCAACAAAAAATTATATCATGAATCAATCGTATTTATCAATTGCGAAAACATTTCAATTTTTGCTTCATAATTTGAAAATAGACCATTAATGTATTTTTAATTTGTTTATTCGAGATAAAATTAAATGATGTATTTGACATAAATAGCAGGATTTAATTGAGAAACTGTTAATCCATACGTTCAAATTATATCCTTAATTATTTATAAATCACGCGAACACAAATATAGCTGACAATGAGATACACAAATTCTGTAATTAAAATGTTCTAATACAGCCGTAGTTCTGCGTCAGAGCTACCCTTTTATTTCCAAACGTTAATTACGAGAGAGCAAAATACGATTAAAGGGAAGGAAAATTAGAGGGAGAGATTCGCGAGAAGAGATATTTTGCAGTGAATTACCCTTAACGTGAAAAAAAGAATTTCTTTTAAATCTCACAGATTGTCATTTTAACGGGTCTCGTTGCGTTGTTGTCTTGTTTTCTTTGTGTAAACATTTTTGTTCGCAACATATAAATGGGAGGCGAGAGATTCCATACAATTTCTTCGAACTTAAGACGATTTTGAGTTGGAAGAAGATGAGTTCTTTTTGTAAAAAAGTAAGCAAAAGACTATTTTTGATATGTTATTTACAATCAAATACAAATTTTAAAACGTAGAATTTTACTGTTGTGAAAATGATTTTTTTTTTATCTTCATGCATAGTTTACATTGGATGATCTAAACGAAAAACTAGGTTACCTATATAAAATATTGTGAAATAATAACAAAATACTTCAGATGTAAATTAAATATTCGTAACCATAGTATTCGACGCATGTAACTGAATCGATATATGACGATGCAGTAAGTAACTAGATCTTGTTTCGAAGCGAAATAATTTTACTACGAAAACTGGTTTCTTTCGCTTTATTTGCAAGGGAAATTGAATGAAACTAACACATGAACGTTTACATTTATTTACAAAGATTATTTTATTTACCTGGAGAATACGCAGATACTACTTCCCCCTACATCATCTAGTTGTAGGGAAATTTCACTCATTCACATTTAGCTTTCAACAATGTAGAAAGGATGTCAGAATAGTATGTGATAATAAACAAATGAGCATGTCGTAACTCACGTTTAATTCCCACGAATACTCCTTATACCGAGAGGTGTATAGAATGGTAAGGTGACCACACTTTCGTAGCTGTCTCGAAATAGATGACGTCAAGTGTACGAAAACGGGCATTTTTGTCCATTTTCATCTATTTTCATTTGTCTATTTTCATTTTTCGCTCATCTTACGAAATATATTTATCTGGGGAATTTAATTGTATATATTCTTTGGTCAAAAGACAATTTTCATGATGGAATTATTCACCAACATTGAAAATAAACGACTTAATTTAATTATTCTTTTTATGTGTTCTTATTATTATCTGGTATGTTCATTGTGGAAATAACAAATGCAGTATAAAATATTGTGTAACTATCTTCTCAATAAGTACAGTGATAACATTTTAGAACAATACAATTTTTATTTCCGTTGTATACATTTATTATAAATACATGTTTCTTCAACTCTGGAATAGATATTTTAGTGTAAGCAATGTCAACAAATGAGCATCCTGTGTCGATTAATCAATGTACAAACTATCCAGGCCACGGAGAAAACCTCAGATATAGAATGTATATTTCTATTGCTTTTCACGATATCAGTTTCTTATAATTAAAGGAATTGTTGCAAAAACGCACATTTCAACGAATTAAAGACCATGTTTACTCACCCATGGAATGATATTTCAACTTCTTTTAGCTTTTAGGGAATTATGGCTTGTGGCAATGTATGAACGCTTCTCTAAAAATAGTATTTGAATAATTTAACTATATTTAACTATGGGTCTGCCTTGACGTCATCACGTTTGCTTCCACCTTACCGTTCTACGCATTTTAATTTACACCACCACAGTCAGACGCTCTTTTCTGATGTAATTTTTAAATTCTGTTATATCGGAAAGGAAAAAGTTAAAGAAGAATAATAAATCGTCAATAAATCTTTTAATGTGATAATTTTCGGTCAGGTGAAATTGGCGACGAGCCTGGAATCGAACCCGGGACTCCTGCTTTGATCGAAGGGGTGTCAACCACTACACCACCCGTTCGCCTTCCACAACTGTACACCATTTCCATCCAGACCTAAACCCCGGAAGATCTGAGAGAGATCTCCATACGGGAGTTAAGAGAACCAGGCGGCACACAATGGTCAGGATGGAAATGGTATACAGTTGTGGAAGGCGAACGGGCTCGTCGCCATTCTCATCATCGAAAGTTATCACATATCTTCTCCACGTGTAGGGTACACGGAAGAAATAAGTTCTTACCTTTTAATGTTCTTACATACGATACTTCGTTAGTGCGTTTCGCTCCATTCGGTTACGCAGAAGAAGAACGAAAGATTTGAGAATATTCGCGTAAGAATTATTCGCGTATATGAAGATGTTGTGAGCAATAATGGCAAAATGATAATAATTAAATATGTGCTAGTTTCGTAAGTACGTTTCATTAAAATGAAATTTTGGGATCGAAATAATCAATCACGTAATTAATTAAATAAAATCACGGAAATTTATTGACGTAGTCTATCGAATATGAATTTATAGACATACGTGTAGTTTGACGCTTTGCCTATTTAACCGTCGGGAATTTATTTTTTCGAAACTACAAATCAACTCATTTCTCATACATAGGACCCTATATTCGCCAGGTTGATGTATTTTCAACTGAGAATCTTTTATAACACATTTGAAGAACACATACATTTTTTGGTATTAAACACAACGTGCTTAAACCAATGTTATACGTAAGGGAATACATCACACTACATTCATTTCATCTATTACATTGTAGGCGATACTTGAATGTATTAGAGATCTCACTAATAAACCTACTTCATGTGTGAAAAATGTCTCGGCAGCGTTTGTCTTGAAACACGATTTGATCTATTTAATTTCACGCGAATAGTTTATACGTAGATGGATTATCAATTTATTTTCAACAGATTTGTGTTTCGTTCTTACTAAAAACATTTAGTGTTTTGCGTGTGACGATTCAATATAAATATTTTTTCGTATATTACAACTTAAATCGATAAATACATTGTTTCAAGTTTCCATTCGTATTCGAAAGCGCAGTTTGAGCTTCTCAGTTTGAACGACAGAATGTCTTAAATATTTCGTTTCCAAAGCAGAGCAGAGGAGCAAATAAGCAAGCGGGTGTCTGCGCAGTTGATTGGTCGGCTGAGGGCCTCACGCTCCGACACACATTGATCCTCCCTGTTTTATCAAGTGATATAAAATCACAGTGTATCATAAGCTAATTGTATATTCTTATTTAGTTTTTAAATTCGGTTATTTTGAGGCCTGATGGAAAATTGTACAACTAACCGATCATAAGATTGCAAAGTCTTATAAAAATTAACAAGAACGAATTTTTAGCAAAGATGAAATTATAAAAGTAACGCATTTTTTAAAATAACTATCCCAGCAACACCGCGCAAAAATTTTGATGTCCTAGGCTAAACAGTTTTTCTGGAATAAGTTTTCAAAATTGACACTTTCCTTGAAAAAGCTAGAAAATTGCACATTTTTACCGAATACAATTAACACGTACCAAACTATTCTTTGTTTGTTAGGAGTGTGCTGAAACTTTTAACTCGCTTCTGTCTTAGGGTCCTCACTTCCGGAGAGAAAAATAGTTTACTGTACTCCATGTGGTCATACGCAGTTTGTAACTGCTTTTTTGACAATAAATTTATTTATTTAATATTATTGTCGTTTTCCGGGCTATTAAGCCGTGGTCCACTGCTATTTCTAGTCCACCGACCGTGAAAGCTTACATTTATATTATTTATTTATTTATTAAGTATGTGTCATATCTGCGTGGTTAAGAACGTATCTTGACATAGCAGTTTGGTGTACGTGAGGCATAAGAATGAAATTTTAGCAGTTGAGATCAGTATCTACAACTTTGGGAAAAAATTCTAGACTACGTTCCTGGCGATCTCAAACTGTGACAAATTCTACTGCTCACATTCTATGCATGTCCTAACTTCATCACCAAGTCATTCTGGGTTCAATTCCCGGTGGGGTCAGAAAGAAATTGTAGCTTTTCACAGAAATGTCCCAGTTCAAATAGATGTGACCTCTTCCAAAACCAACACTCCTTACTCCATCCTCCTCCTCCCAGTATTAATAACTTTTACTATAACTAACTACTCCTACTAACCCCTCCATGTTGGCCACCTACTAACAGTGGCCCTAGCACCCACCTTTTACGCCCTATCACCTCATGTAGATAAGCTTCAATAGCACGCTATATTTCCAATTACAAATACTACAAATGAAAAAAGTCCTTGTAAAAAAAGATAAACAGCAATCGCAGATTTCTTAGACCATTTTTTGAAACTTCGAAAAAGTTACTTGATCACTTTTTGATTGAGAATAAAAGTCAGTCAAAACATTAAGTCTGTGAACAATTAGTAAATAACAATTTTTCATAACTTACAATGGACTTATTATATGAGTACAGAAAAGGGAAATAAACAAAAAAGAGTAAACAATTTTTATGAGTATAAAAACCTAATGAACCTTATTTAGGAGAGAGACTGTGCAAGATACACAAAACCAATTCTGGAACATTTAATTACTTAAAAACACGGTGTGAAAATATCCAGGTGCAAGCAAGTGAAACAACACACAGTATTGAGTAGAGTGTATGAAAAGGAACTGAAATGTGAGTCACTGGGATAATAGTTAATGACTCAACCTTCCGTACGACCGAATGTAGGGTCGCCCAAGGATAGATAGTCTGCCAATCTATCGGCAGGGTCAGGTAAGTTCTGGAAGAAGGGGTTAGTGCAGATGAGAAGATGGTGAAGTGAAGTGAAGTGATAAGAGGAAAATGCGTGAGGTAGAAAGAGAGGGAAGGGAAATGTGATGCGAAGTGCGCTAAAGGGGTGAATCGAGTGTCCAGGTCATCAATCGTAAAATGCGCCACAAAGAATTATTAAAAATAATTTAATTCTTAGTTGTTTTGCGGTCGCTTGTCTTTATGTTAAATATTTGTATTAATTCTATCATACATTTTAACCATTTTTAATTTCAGTTCTGTGGAATATGTTGTTGGCGTTATATCCGTATATTTATGACGAAGACGGCAATGGAGGGCTGCTCCTAAAGTCTGAAATCGTAAACAAAAACCAGTAAAAAGTTAAATAGTATTTCAGAAAATTCAGTATACGAAGATTAAAATAAAAGAATATAGGTTTTTACAACTTACAAAATAAATCTATTGAAAACAACACATTTCATCCAAATTTAAAAAAAAAAAATTATAAATTTCGGGAGAAGGAGGTTTAATTTTCTTTCCTATCGCCTATTCGTGGCAGACGTATGATGGATAGATAAATGACCAACGACAAATCATACACCCCATTTTGTTGTTTTCGAAGTCTTCCATAATTACGTTCACAATATGAATCACAATAATAAAGATGTATCTGACATTAATTTTCATATTTCCATTACGCAGTTCGTTTCGTTTTGCTTTCACTGTCCTCTGTTCATGCGAGTACACATTCTAATAAACACAAAACGAGGACGACATTTTAAATTAGTCCGTGACATGTTGTGTCGACGATACAAGCGTATTTTTCAAACATTCTGTATACACACAGAATATCAGAGGACACATTTTGAACGAACAAAGACAAATGCATTTTTATTTACGGGTCCGTTTTTCGTGTACTCGTACGAGGCTGGTTTAAGTCTGGCGTTTACGTAAAAATCCGATACTACATGAAATTTATTAAAACTTGTGCGTCAATTCTGTTTATATTTGTTTCTAGTTTCCCTGTAATTCTGTGTGTCTAGTTTTTAATTTGTTTGTCTATATTGGTGAAGAGATTTGTTAATCTGTCTTCTCAAAATATTGAAATGTATATTCACCCAATTAGTTCAATTTTGTAACACATTGGACGTATTTATTTAATGAAAATGTCAATCTTGTCAACAATAAAGTATCAGTTTGACATTGTACAGGGATGAGAGGAATTGTTGTAAAAATTGCAAACTCTAATAAAACCAACCTCACATTACTGCAAAGAAACCACGCCACAATAGCAAAATTTCCCTCGCATTGCTGGTGGTGGTCGCCCTACCCTAACTTATTTGTAAGATAAACTAATATTTCAAAACGAACCAATATTCTGGTATTTTGCTTGTTCTAACGTGTGACCATTGTTTAACTCTCAGATAATTTACGTTTTTCATTTTAACGATTAAAACCCAATTCTTTATTCATTTTTTCTGTTCCATGTGTGTGTGTGAATGATTCATCTCCACAAATTACAAGTAATTATTGTCGATTATTATAAATAACCCAAACCCACGGAAATATTGTTTCATTCGACAGATCGGAACTCGAACCAGGGACCTTCTGGTTTGACCGCAGTTGCGCTCTTTTGTAGTTCACCGGAGCAGAACGGGTGAATGTTGCGTACGGGAGTCGAGGCGGGTGTGCAGTAGACAGCACACTGGCGACCAGAGTAGGATGTCCCGGGTTCGAGTTCCGGTCCGTCGCAATATTCACCTGGTTGTTGACGAAGTAAAAATAACTTTATTGATCAACCATACTTAGTACTCGAGAAAATTTAGAAAACTATTGTTTGTAAAATTGACCTTCCCAGTCTTCATGTACCCATTTTAATATGCTCCAATGTATCATTTATAATAATAAAAAAGTTTATTTTTATTTTTGGCTCTTTCCAATGTGAATGACTTGTTGCAATGACAATGTTTGACTTAGTAAGCGCGTAGTTTATATTTCATTGAATAAAAACTGTCAAATCGAATACAAAGAATTGAGAAAATGATCGCGAAGGTTTTTTCAACATTTTTCTTTGATATCGGATATCAGTTTGTGCATTGACATATATGTGAAGCTTTTGAGTTCACCGTGAAATATAACGGGTATAAAGGCGAACCTAGTTCTGTGAACTAAAAGGAGAGCCTCAATTTTCTGGAACCACACAATACACACCGACAACGAAAATCAATGCAAATAGCTCTGACATTGTCCTGTGGGATAAGGAGAGTGAGAAGTGTCTTCTTAGTGATGTTTCTGTTCTCAACGACATGAATGTCGAGAGCAAAGATAAATAAACTTTACTGACAAACAAGCAGTTGGAAAAAGAATGCGGGAAATGAAGACAGATGTCTGCCCTATTTCATCGGATCCACAGGAAAAGTGTTCAAATATAAGAGAACCTACAGAAAACTCCTGGAAACACCTATCCGAGTTCCAAAGTCTTTCTTGGGACGGCTGATGTAATTTGAAACGTGTGCACTTGAAAATTACTCAATTAGACGCAGCCTGAGGGAAGTGAAACTTCCTTGGACTAAAATAACTATCAGCTATGCTGAGAAGAAAGTTCAAATAATAATAATATAGTGAAATAAAATAAAATTGTTTTCTGTTCTGTTGGTTATGTTAAGAAAAGAGAAATAGCGTTTATTGTTCCGATTTTTTCTTTCATCCTCTATATTTTACTTGGATTGAAACAAAAATTTAATACATTACCTTAATGAAGTTAACACACTGTTCAGGTATACAATATCTCTCCTCCATTCTGAGCTTGGGGTGTCGTTTTCACGCGGAACGCAATGCTACGAAAACACTCTCACCTCTCCTGCGACTCGAACCTTGTACAGCACTCTCGAGGGAGGTCTTACCAAAGCCGGAACAAGTACCTGGGCTCCGTGTCGTAATTAGTACGCTTATTCTTCCTTTTATTTACATCGCGGCCTGGGACATTATGGTAGGCGTGAAATATTTCACGCAAGAGTTCTCTGTAACTTTCATTGTNAATGTCCTTTGCAGATTTCGCTTGTTTATTTTTTCCGCGCTGTGTTTACTTATGGATGTTGTTGCGCGGCTCGACAACGGGAAGTAAGTCCGAAAAGTTCATTCACACGGGAAAATGAACAGCATGAATAAAACAAATATATTACCTTACTCAAACTTTTCCTTTTATTTTATTTGAATTCTTATTTATTTTTGAGCCGGAGAGGACAAAGGATGTTGTTTTGCTGCTCCGAAAACAAAAGTAGAAGAACGAGTCTAAAATAACTGGTTTTTTTTTTCTTGAATAAATGTGCATCGCATTTGCGAATATACAGATTTATGGATCAACCGGACAGAAAAGTCCAGTTTTGTCACATTTATGTTTTTTTATATTCTGCTTGAATGTCACCTGTTTTCACGTTGATCTAAATAAAACGGTGCCAACATTACAAAATTTCATCAATGTGAGTCTATTATAAATTTACTTCGCTACTAGAAGAACATGATCTGAAAACGGAAATAAAAAAATTTGAACGTCGAAAATGTCCTTATATGAAAAATCATATTATTCTGTAAAGAAACAGCACTTTCTGTACATTTCGTTCCTGTAGGTCTTTGTTTTGTTATATCGCTGATTGTATGTTTACAATGATCACAATCCCAATTTCAGATTCAAACAATGGAAAAGTAATAAACATTACAAAAACGCTGTTTTGTTACGTTGTCTCACCCTTTTCTTCAGCGCACGAAGAAGATTCCTTCCAATTTTTGTTTCTTTTCTAGAGAGAAAATTCAATGACTTACCATCCCAACGATATCACTGTATCTTAAGAGGCCGTACAGGAAGACGTTCCAGTCGAATATGGAAGCAGAGTGTAACAAAAAGAGCAAAGCTGCGCTTAAGACGGAAGACGATCCAGCCTTCCAACTTGCACCACCATCTTTGCATTTTCGTCTCGAGTATCCTTCCACGGCTTCTCCTCACCAACCTTCTGGAGTCGTCGGAAAGGAAAATGAGAGAAAGAGAGGGAGAGAGAGAACGTACAGGAAATTGTTTTGCAGGGACTGCGGATAAGAATCTTGCAACTTCATCACGTACTTCCACGATGAGAGCGTGTGAAACAGGCTCTGAGTAAATGTTGCCTTCTACTCTGTCGTCTTCGCTATCACCTCGGTGGTCTTCTCCAGCGTTATCACTAGGTTGCCTTCTTACGTTCCAGAGGCACCGCGAAAATGGAGCTCTTCGTGTAGTGCGAGTTAAGTATATAGAGGAAGAATGAGAGTATCTAAATGCGATCGAGGTGGAGTCTGTGGTTTCAGCACTTGCCTCTACGACGGAGAACTTCCGTACTGAAGATTGTGGCAGATGAAAGTGGATATTGTGGTGATGATAGAAGATACGAACATGTTGCTTGGTAATGATGTCATCAATAGAGAGCGATGGATTAACCCTGGAGGGTAGCTACGCTGATGATGAAGTTAATAGTAAAGTCGTAGGATCCATCAGTGAATATAATATATTGTAATTAATATAACAGCATCACCAATAAAATTTGTTTGAAATAATTAACAGAGTTTCTTCCTGATTTATCCACGATCTATAAAACTAGCATCGGAATCTCGCAGAGGTTACTTCTATTTATAATTAATTTTTAATCATGGAATACTTTTAAAAACACATTACTTAGAAATATTTTATTTGTTTTATTGTAACATTTAAAAATTTAATTATTGTGTCAAATTTATTTGTATACTGCACTATTGTCAGTGTTTATCATTAATTCTATTTGTAAGAACAACCACAATTTTTCCTGACAATACTCACTATTTAATCTACGCAACTCATCCCACCAAACCTTCCCTTGTTTACTTTTCACCATTAAAATGTCAATTATTTTAATAATTAATTTTCTTTAAATTGTGTATATACAATTTAATTAATATATTACTGATAAGAACATATAACTCAAGTGAAACAACATTTTAATGCATCACAATCAAACGTATAAACAATTCAAAATTCTCTAATATAATTTAGATATGATAGAGCAGGAGACTATCTCATTGTTGACGTAATGGTCTGCGAATAATAAGAAGTAACGGTGTAAGGGGTAAGTGTCAGCAGAAGACCAACGCAGCGTGAGAACAGCAGCAGCAGCGCTCTAATTCCACCTGGTGGCGAAAGTGCGCAACACGAGGAGCCGCTGAGGAGTAGCAAGTTCTCACTTCTTGTAGAACGCCTTATGAGGCGGATCTTTTGTAAGCGGATGAACGCTGAGAACGCAGCGATTATATCTTGGCTTCTCAGTCTGAGCTGGGCTCACCGCAAATGCGCTTTTGTATGTTTCCAGGAAGACATACTCTGAAGAACAGATTGCATCAAGTGGCGGGTACGCTTTTCCAAACATAATTTCTTATTGCTTTGACGTGCTACTTTTTCGGTAATAAATTGTTTAGTGGAGCTTTGTGGGGTTCTTCAATTTAAAAAGCTATTTACGTTGTTAAGATCTTGCTGTGAAAGTTTCTAATACTAACCTTCACATTTTTCTCAGGTTTCTTCGACGGATACTGAAAAACATTTTGGAACTATAGCTTTCAACTGCAATTTTGTTTTTTTTTGTCAAAAAGTTGTAGATTTGAATTTTAAAAAATTGTTGAGAATGACAATTTTCTCATTGAATATTTATTCTATTCTGCTTCTTATTATTGTAGTTCATA
>NNCF01125989.1:283717-301473 GCA_002313205.1 Laupala kohalensis | reverse complement strand
GCGACGACGAAGTTACTGGTTCATGATGAATTTTGCGTCACTTTGACTCTGGCAGTTGCTGTAGTATAAGCACACTGACTCAAACTGGCGTGCTGACTGGGGCACACTGAGGCAGACTGGCGCACACTTGGTAGTGAGCCGCTGTGAGCTTCCCCTTATATAGGGTAAAGCACAGAACGTTTATAAAAGGTGTGTTCTGAAGTCGTTCCAAAGAACGCGTATAAGTTTCTAGGAACTTACATAATGTTCGCGGAACATATATAACTTACATGAATATAAAAGAACATGTATAATTTACAATGAACTTACACGAATAAACGTTGAACATGAAGCTAACGCAATATACGATGTTCTTGAATTTAAGATGATAAGTTCTTACGAACGTTTGTTTCGTAACATTGTGCGTTTATAATTAACCTTAAAAGTGAGGTTCACTCCCTATTCGTTAACAAACATTAAGTAAACAAGCAAATAAGTTTTCTCTTGCATTCTTAG
Source organism: Laupala kohalensis (assembly GCA_002313205.1). NCBI lineage: Eukaryota > Metazoa > Arthropoda > Insecta > Orthoptera > Trigonidiidae > Laupala > Laupala kohalensis. Next base: position 300,978 of record NNCF01125989.1, on the reverse strand, counting down.
TCTTATTCGAAGTAATGTTTCGGATATAATCGTGGAGAGAACGATTCATTGAATTTAAAGCATAGTTTGTTTTAAAGATAATATGCTTCCTCAGTTTTGTGAAGTACGTTGGGTTTCAAAAGACATGTTTCCTAGAGACTAATTAGTATTACTATTGCAACATTACTCGTGAATTTTATAGATATATTAATTTTTAATGAAACCTTTACAAATATCTTTTTCTTAGGAGATAATAACAAATTATGTTCAATACTTCTATTCTTTAAGTAAACAAAACAATCTTCATACACAAATTATACATTCGCTTCAAGCTTATTCATTTTTACTTTTGAGTTTATTACCTAAACGAAATATGTGACGCTAGGATATGAATAGTAATTATTACTGAAGGAAGCATAAAGCAGTTCTGCTAACGTCGTTAAAAAGTCCTTCCTAATTTTCCCGCAGTCATAACTTCAGAGAAGTCCCTTCTTTGTTTGAAGTTGGAAAGTTATTTTCGTCGTGAAAGACATTGTACTGCAGCAAGAATTCTAAGAATCTCAGTAATTTGCAGAGATACTTTTTTTTCATTCGTGCTTGGGGCATAATGCTGAGGTCCCTGGATAATCACAGCTTTTCTCGTTTGGATAGGGTAGTTAAATCATATAAACGAGTGATGTGTTATTACAAGAAAAAACTCGTTATCTTGCAACTTATTTCGCCTTCAAAATTATAGTATAGGCTCGGACATCCTTAAGCATCGTGTTCGATTTAAAAAGATTATTTCTTGTAAAGCAACCTAGCTACTTCTTTCTCTTGGCTTTACGCTGTTTATGTATAATAACTCCAAACTTACTTACAAGTATATTGATATATCTTTTTCTGCAAAAATATTTCATAAAACACTTCAGTACAGATTCTTATATTTGCCTGATAGTTTTATATCGAGGACAAATATATGTATAGACGAGAAGAAGCTAGTTGATGTTTTGCTTATGTACGAGCGAGTTTATAACATTTTGAATTATTAACGAGAGAAACGCATATTATCAGTTGTCTCATGTATTAATTTGTCATTTTTTACAGGCGGGTACTATGGTAATAATTGGGTTATTTATTACTTATGAACAAGGAAAATCCCTCAACTATGTAACATCGAATCAATACTTATCACTTCATTGTTTTGTTAAAAACTCAAAATCTTTTATCTTTATATTTTAATGAAAGATTTCATTTCCAGAAACGTTAGAGTTGTCTTATAATATCGATAGTAAAAATATCGAATCACTGATATCGACCGTGACTGGAAATGATATAGCAAAACGGACTCATTGATTTTAATTGATCGTAAAAATACACTAAAATCAGTTCCAGGCACACATTGACGAAAATAAATTCCCGTAATAAAGAATCCACAGCTGTTTTCGAAACGTGAATTTTGAGATAGCCATGCTTTTGCTTTGAGAAAGATAACGCTACGTCACGTATAGTGGAACTTCACCACGGAAAAACACACTTTTATTTTACAAGACGACAGAATCACTTTAGATATTGTTTGAGAAATATTCCATGATAAACTAAATTCAATTTGTACTGTATATTTTTTTAATCTTATCTAGGAACTTTTGCTGAAATGTTTGAATCCGCCTCTGTCTCAGGGCCCTTGATCGGAATTGATGGGATAGTCCCTTGCGTGCTTCCGGAGAGTAAATTAGTTTATTGTCCTACACGTGGTTATACGCAGGTTGTACTGTTTTTTGACAATAAATTTATTATAATTATTATAAATGTAAGTTTTCTTGTAACTCTTCATGAAATTATATTGGAAAAAAAAGTTGAACTATGTTAAACTATAAAGTTTAACTATGTGAAATTATATTTTAAAAAAAACGATAAAGTTCGTCCTGACCCGGGTTTTGCACCGATTTTCCTTCGGGTAGAGGAGGATTTCTTGTACAGGTTCTCTAGGCTTTGTCTAGGGGCGTGTTTATTGTAACAATAAATTGTGAATTTAGTGTTATTTAAACTCTTATGATTTTTAAACACTATACTCAGAATAATCTATATTTCGATAATAACTTGTACATGTAAATTTACAAACATATTTGCGTTAAATTACAAACATATTGACATTATATATGTATTATAACTTGCAGCTAACTTTTTATCTTATCTAGGAATTTTTGCTGAATCCGCCTCTGCCTTGGGGCCCTTGATCGGAATTGATGGGATGGTCCCTTGCATTCTTCGGGAGAGTAAATTAGTTTATTGTCCTCCACGTGGTCATACGCAGTTTACACTGCTTTTATTAACAATAAATTTATTATTATGCAAAAATTGTAGGTGTTCATAGTTTCAAGATTCATCGCGCTTGATTTGTGTTTGCCTTCTCCGAAAGTGTAAGACGTGTCCCACCAAAACAACAAAACACTACCTAACTGCCTATAATATGGTCAGGATTAATTTATTTGTAAATCATGTATTTTATTGATGATGATTTAAATATTTTTACGAATCGTTAGGTAGTAAAACCGTACATATTTTGTACGTTTGTAGATTTGCGACGAATATTCCTCGGGGAAGTGGCAATACGTCATAGACGAAGTGAGAAGACAGAGAGAGGGACATTGTGTGCTCCATTGCAGATGGACGGCGCGATGCTCTGAGCACGTCTTCTGTTTCTCGCAAAGCCTCGCTCCGTCGGAGCTTCAGTGATAAATCTTCTAGTCTCCGTCAACGTTTCACTTCAAGACGCGCCTCCGAAATCTCCCGCGTTTTGGGACGTTTTGTTTTCTCTTTCTTGTGTCATTTTCCCTTCCGCATGACTTCACTTCTCTCTTCATTTGTTCGAAGCAGAAGTTCGCTACTAAGTGTATTGATTAGTTTAAGTCCGAATAATTCTGGTTCACGTTCTGAAATCTATACTACGAAGGACTTAACATGTGTTTGTGACAAAAATTCCTCTCAATCATTTTACAGTGGTGCATTTGTAATTTTGATTCTGTCTACCGATTCCTTGTCAACTATTATATTTTCAACACTTCACATTATTTATTTATTTACTATCTGATTGCTTGGAGTTTCCTGGGATTTTTTTTAGACTAATCTTCTTTCACTCAAGAGAACACAAAATCTATCTATATTTTAAGACCAAAATACTTTTACTTACTGGTTTTAAAAATCTTAATTTTGCAAATTCATAATAATACAATTTTTATACAAAATTGACTATATACACTACACTATACACTATAATATTTTGAAATTTTACGATTAAAAGACGCTTTTTATCTTCGTTAAATGAACAAAACAAATAACTCATTAAATTTGATGATGGTGATTTATCTTTCCTCGTTAAATTACTCTCTTTAATTGTACTATTTTTAGAAATCTATTTTTAACAACGATTTTTGATAATTGAGGGTAATTTTTTTACATAGTCATATGCTGTTACTGATTTTGTTGTAGATCTCATTGAGGCAAACAGTAGAGCCATACATAGTTGCCACCGATGTAGAACCATTTAAGCAGCGTAAGCAAATATAACTATCTTTTTTTTACAGATTTTTTCGGCATTTACTTTCAAAAATATTTCTTTCTTATCTCACATTTCAAAAAATTAAAGCTAACCTATGTTCATCCTGGACAACTAAACTACCTCCTTGCGGAATTTCATCACGATCGGTTCAGTGGTTAAGTCGTGATCAGGTAGTCAACAGACAGACTTACTTTTGCGTTATGCATTTATATATTAGTGTTGTTCATATTTTCCAATACTGCGGTAACACTATTTATATTTTCCAATATGCAATAACCTATGTTAATTAACATGGATGCAACCCGCATCACCTCCTTTTCTTTCCTCTCTCTTTCTCTCTTTCTCTCTCTCTCTCTCTCTCTCATGAAGACACATGAAGCACTTTCAAGCTACACCGTCCAATCGATTTCTTGGGGTCGACTTACTGGAGGCAAATAAATAAAAATAAACTTTATTGTCAAAAAAGTAGTTGCAAACTGCGTATGACCACGTGGGGGACAATAAACTGAGTTACTTTCCGGAAACAAGCAAGGGACCATCCCATCAATTCCGATCAAGGGCCCATGGGCAGTGGCGGATTTAATATTCCCAAAAGAAATTATTAAATAAATACCTTCTGTTATCCATTAATTATTCAAAATAAATGGTAGATATTAGTGCAGTAAAAATTCGAGATTATTAAAACAAAAGTATTAATGACATTCCCGCCCAAGGAAAATCCACGTCAACCGGAAGGAAAACCGGAGAAAAACCCGAGCCAGGATGGGGCTACAGAGATAATGTACACATCCGTATCAAGGTTAGAAATAAACTATTAATAAATAAAAAGGATCAAAATCAACATGCATGAAAAGGGATTTTTAATCAATATCTAGAGTACTATAACAATAGCGTGATAAACTGTTACAGATATTAACATCACTTACATTATCCCTTGTCATATGGAAAACAATGTTTATGAGGAAACTGAAATCTCATTAACTTCTTTTATTAAAATCTGTAAATTCTTTCACATTTAGATTTTTGGGAAGGGCAAGGGTATGAGAGTCATTAACAAGGCGAATAAACCGATAAAAGTAAGGAAAAGTCGCACTTATATTTCGAGGATTTAAATGCGTCAGCGTATAATGAAAAGGGAGTATATTTTGAGCGCTTTGAGAAAAGAAATTATTTTGCTAATCATTTGAGTTCTTTTGAAAAAATACAATAGTATTGTACTGACGAAACTGCCAATGTTGAGTTAAAAAATTATTGAAAGAGAAATATCAGTTATAGATTTTCAGAATATATTCATGTAAATTTCGGAAGGATGTTATTACTAAAAAATGTATTCAACTCATGGAAACGAATCCGAAGAATAAATATATTCTTGGGTCTTACCTACGAATGTGGACTATCACAGAATATCGTTTAGAAGACTAATGCTGTCAGTTAAATGTTTCACATTACCTTCTGCCGCAACTCATCTTTCAAATAAAGAGACAAGTACAGAGATAATAATAAGTCAACTACAAACAGAGCTACCTCGAGAGAATCATAATTATTACATTCGATATTTTATTTGCGTGAGGAGCAATAGATATTTAAAATCAAGGTTTTCCAATTCCTGTATTACTTCTATTTGCTAAAATTTACATATTGCATGAGTGGATTTTTTTTCATGTCATGTTTATCTTGTCTCCAATTTTTAGTTCTTTTGTTGAAAACGTAATTGAATATAAGTTGCAATTTTTGTTCACTAGTTTGTTCATTTCAACATTTCAGAAATTCAAATCTTGTTTACTTAAGATATTGATCATTATTTTATTTGTGTCTTTCAAGCGTTTATAGATTACCGTATAGTATTCCTATTTTCTTACTGGCCATAGGGAGAACGGCAGTAAATTAAAGAAAATAATTATTAATTTCTCTTAAAATTTTCTGCTTCACAGCCCTCTTTTTTGTTATTGGGACGAAATGTCTGTATATATTGTGTTTACGTTATTACGGTACTACTTTCTTTCGTCCTTAGCTTCTACTATTTTTATTCAACTTGCTCTTCAAAGCGTACTTTGACGAGTCGATAACTTTCATGAAAGTTCGAAGTTTCATGAAAGACTGCAGCTGAGTATAATGAGGTAAGTTTTTTAATTAAGCTCTTCTTTTGGAATTTCATTCGCTGCCAGCCAGATATTAAAAAGTGCCATCTGTTATGTATGTTTCGTGATGTGCGAAATTACAAAACCACCTTCGCCTGTGGGTTATAAAAATGGTGAAAACTGTGTGAGGAATCTGTTATTATATGATAGACAAAGCAATACACTTCTGTGTATAACGGAAATACAGTAAAAAGCTCCAACAGAAATTAATCCCGATGTAATGAATGGGTTTGCGATGAATTTTGGGATAGATGGATTACTTAATAATAATAATAATAATAATAATAATAATAATAATAATAATAGTAATGCTAATAATAGTATCCTAAAACCCCTCTGTAAGCGACAGCAAACGTTTTGCTCAGACGGATTACTTACACAGGTACAACTTGGTGGTAACAATCATTCATCAAAAAATTGCGGATAAACACAAACTCACTCAAGATAAAACCCTATATTACAAGTATCAACCAGAGACAGTGTTAGAGAACACAACCAATCAATTATATTTTGATCGAGTCTCCAGAAAATTGAAAGAGAAATGGACACTTGGACTCTAGACCATCTGACCCGCTCTTCCGCCTAACCACCAAATACATAATATGTAACACTTATAATCATGAACACTAAGCGATACACTTACTTTCTACAGATACAATTACATAAATCAAAAATTTAAAAATACAATAAGGTATAAATATAAAAACAACTTATGTGAGACAATTATAGTGTTTATGAAGTGGTAGTCACTTTTCCAAAGGTTTGAATTAAGATGTAGAGGAGGACACACACAGAGGAATGTTTGGTCGTTTAAAAAACAGATCCTCTTTTTGTAGCTAAGATTCATCTACAAACTCTGCTAATGGTGAATATCTACAAATAAATGCATTTAGTTTAAATCTTAAGTGCTCTCTTATTAACTCTTTAATTGTAGAACAAAATTATTTTCAACATTAAATGACTGTACTATCATAACAAAATCTCTGTACTATATTGCTTAGATACGAGTATTGCTGCAATTGCGTAAAATGTCTTTTCCAAACAGTTATTTTTCTTTTTCTCATTAGCGCATAATTTCAAAGGATGTAGGTGACGAGCTTTTCTTGAGTTTCAAGTACTGTAAATATTACGTGCGCCTCCGAGGTAAAATTTCGTCTCATTAGACATACCATTGAAAAACAAATTCAGGACCAGCTGAGCAATTTCTTTTCATCTCTTGATATGAAAAACAAAATTTTGACTATTTTATATAGGAGTATATTACTAAGAAATTATGCAGTATTCATGTTTTCTTATCAAAAGACGCATATTTAAAAGTCCCATGTAATTTTATGTGTGCAGCTACATAATTTCTTGAAATTTTAATCTTTGACTTAAATTTGTACAATGCTTTGATTGAAAAATGGATCACTTGTTGGAGGAAGGTGTCACAAGACATTACTCTTGTTGATATACAGAAGAAATCTAAGCTTTAGGAGTAAATTCAACTTGTTAGGCTAAATGATTTTGATGATTCATAGTGAAAAATTATCATGGTTAGGACACATTCGAAAATACCAGAATTGCAAATTTAAAAAAAGTTTGATTCACATCCACTCTACTTTCTTATTGTCGCGTTTTCGGGTCCCTCTCTAACTAATTGGTTGAGCTAGGGGACCCGTGCATGACCTTCAGACACGGAGAACGTCTGGCTGAGGTGAGAGAGCTCATTACGGGAGGGGGTTTCCTAGGTGGAGAGGAGGGGCACATAGGGGTGAACCCAGTGAGACTGTTTGAGATGAAAACCCTTTTAATGTTTACTCACACATGACGGCTTGGTCGGCGAATTATGGACCAGTTCAGAGTGTCTCCAGCTGTTATCATTCTTCGTCGGCTCCAGGCGAGAGAGAGAGAGAGAGAGAGAACTATTCGGGAGTCATCGCATTGTCCCCTGTGGGAGTCGACTGAGATGTGGAAAAGGTGGGAGTGACGAGGTAGAACACCGGCGTCCCCTGTGGGGGTCAAACCCGGGTTCTCGAGTAGCGTGCACTCTCTCGACACACGGTCTACTCCACTCTCCCTCCTTGCGTCTGCGAGTCGTCTCTTTAAATGCGTTTTAATAAGCTGTCTCAACATTGTCTCCCGGCCTCATGACCCAGTTCCTGCGCAACGAGCCACTTCGTCTTCACGACATTATCATTTCAACTATTTTCCTGTAACTTTGAGTATGAGGAGACTTCCACAGTGTTATCGGTCTACTAGGCGATCTTTTACCAGTGTTTTATTAGTAAGGTCGTCGCTTTTGAACAATGGAGGGTCCTAGTTAGTGCTAAAACAATAACGCTACTTATCCTTTCTTATGGGTAACTTTTTTTAACGTAATTGTTTTTCTTCCATCACATACAACCGATAACAAAAAAAAAAGATATCATTACAAAAAAATTCTGGAAAGAACCCATGTTGTAATCGTACTATTTATTATTGATTTTATATTTTCTTAAAAATTCAAATTGAATTTGAATTGTATTTAGTTCATAAACGAACTCCCAGGGAGAGTTTCTCATGTATCGGTGTCCAGCCTGATCGAACCATTGGAGAGAGCACATTTTTGTTTCGCTGTTTGTACTGTATATCTGATATTTAACCGATGTAAGCAGTTTCCGCCAATAGTTTTACTGCCAGTCTGATGTTAATCGCAACATGAAACATGCTAGCAGTTTGATACATTTCATTTCGCTAAATAGTTTTCCCTCTCTACGTGAATGTGCTAATTAGTTGTTTGGGCTCAACTGGATGAAAGCAATATTTAAAAATATAATACTTCATACTATTTCCTTAAGCATTGGAAGTTCTCTACTCTGGTCGTACTGAGACTTTTAATTCGACAGTTATTTTTAAATAATTAAATAACCAATAAATAAATTTTTAACAGGAAACATACAGAGGGTTCGGAGGGATATCTCCCTTCGCCCTTCTCTTTTTCAAGGTCGGAGAGCGCAGTATGAACCCTTGCCAGGTTTCCGTCCCCAATTTGGTTCGGATTCTTCAAATTTCCCCTAACCCACCAGCGTAGCTTTCCAAATTTCGTTCCTTTTGAAATATAACGAAGTGGAACAGCAAACAAACACATAAACAATAGATTTGACATTAATTTAAAGAAAAATTCTTGTTTGTTGTTTGTCCGATATACACATCTATCATACCTGTAGGTTCTTTATCGAACTTGAAACTACGTGCAACGATGACGATATTTTTTAAAATTTACCCGACAGTCACGTCGTCACGGTCGGTTGCTGGAAATAGAGCACCGAGCTGCTGGACGGACGACCGGTACTCGATCTCCGATGGATTATTCACTACAACGTCCAGACTGACTCCCAGACCTACTCAACCTGCTGTAAAAGGGGTACCGGATACATCCTCGGTTTAAACCGGTCGGAGCGCGATGCTGACCACTTCTCCTCCTTTCACCGAGACCTAGTAATTATGCGGATTTTTACTCTCCGCAAACCCCAGGAACACATCTTAGGGTCCTTTGTGGGAAAGTCTGACATTTTAACCCGTCAGTCACGAACAAAAATGCAATTTTCTTGAAAGCGAAACAGTAGGTCACTTGACATGGGAAAACATTATGTAGTATTTATGTGAATGTACGATTTTAATAAAAATGTATTAACTTTTTTTAGTTTGATCGTAAGATCGAGTTAAGATCATACTGTAAGGTACGTTGTTAATGAAGATTGTAAAAAGAACTAAAACCATTCCTCGCATTTCTCTTTATATATAATACTCGTATTCTGTTAACCAAAAGTAATCTAAATGTGTGTAATGGCCGGGAAGACAGCAGTTCAATTTGTCGGATGACGTTGGATAAGTTCAGTTTGTATTATATAGAAACGTTTTACAAGACTTTTGTCACAGTCTAATTTAATAAAAGTATAGAAAACTATTCATCGAAATAATGGTTACGATTTTAGAAATAATAGAGTTATAGCGAAAGAAACTGAAGTCAACCTACTTTTATGAAGCGAGCACGTAAGACAACATTTATCATTTAAAATAACCCATTCTCTTGAAAGTAATGTTTTCTCAGCTTCTATGACTGCAGTAGATTTCCCTTAATAGAGATATATTTTACTTTGGTAGGAACTTTCATGGGATCGTCGGGGTGCAGTATGTTCTGGAGCCTAGTGGAAGCAGCATTAAAATGTATATGTATCATAGAAGCCGTATGGCCAGGAACGAAGATATGCATATGAATGAAGAGGAATCTCCTGTTCACTGCATTTCGTTTATTAGGAAGGATGATACTGAGTTTTTTAGCTTACATGTACTCACATGTAAAAGTTTTCTCTGTGATCGAGTTGCAGTTTCTTAAATACACCTTTCATCATACAAAGGGGTTATCTATAAAATACGTTCGTTTTAAGAGTCCTATTGAGCGTTATATTGATATACGATAAATCGTAAGAGTGGTCACGAAGATTTGTACGTTCATGGAGTTTCGTAAATGTTCACCATGCTAATAATATAGGCATTCCAGATCACGAAAATTACAATAGTTTAATGTTCATATTGTGGCAGAACGAAACTTGGTGGTTAAAAAAATATACTGAATTTAATTTTTTTGAGCGCCTCGACTATTGTATCTCAGGGTTCCACAATAATTTCTGGGTTCGATTTTTTTTAATGAAGGAAAGGACCATGCAATGGTTCCACTTAAGGAAAACGCTTCTGAAAAATAAATAAATTTAATTTAATTACCTTTTCAATTACAACAAAACCCCTCATGTTGTTTTCCCCCAAAAGAAACAAACACAAATGGTGGACAAATAAAAACATAAACACTACCACCTAAAGGACATCTTTCCCTAAAAAACAACAACTAAAATACACTGGCTTTAACCATAATATTATCTTATCAACAATTATATCTTCCTCTTTCTCAAATAATAGCAATACACTGAATTTAATAATACTATTATCTTATCAACAATTAAATCTCCCTCTCTCTCAAACAATAGCAATACACTGAATTTAGTAATAATATTATCTTATCAACAATTAAATCTCCCTCTCTCTCAAACAATAGCAATACACTGAATTTAATAATAATATTATCTTATCAACAATTAAATCTCCCTCTCTCTCAACAATAGCAATGCACTGAATTTAATAATAATATTATCATATCAACAATTAAATCTCCCTCTCTCTCAACAATAGCAATCCACTGAGTTTTACCATAGCATAATTTGATCAACAATTACATCTGTCTTGGCACTGATTTAGTCCATAGTTCATGTCCCTTTTTTATAATTTATGCCGGTTGATTCATTTCGCGCAAGCGCAATACGACGTCGGTTTAAACATCACCAACCGTCGTAAAATACCTCTGATGATGACCAACCAGGGCAGACCGTAGAGTGGTGTCCTCGCAATGGTCAGCTAGGCTCCATTCTCGGCGATCGCTGACGGTGTCAATCAACGACGACTACCGGTAGTTGCTCCAATCCTTCTCTGCGAACTCGGCCCCTCCGATCGCAGTGTCAGCATAGCCTCGTTCGTCCGAATGACCACCCGAAAATAGTTCGTCCGCGGCTCGGATCGAAATCAACTCATTAAATTGTCCCGATGATCAAAAAATCAACGAACACTCGACTCGAGCTAAAAACATCTGAGCTGAGCGAAAAATCTATCTCAGCGATGTAAGCGATGTGAGCTGACTGTGAAAATCTAATATCTGAGCTGCGCGAAATGACTGACGCGAGCGATGTCAAAAAAACGTCTCAGCGCTGTGAGCCGAGCGAAAAATCTAAGCGATCTGATCCGACTGATCTGAGATGTGAGCTGCGCGAAACTATTTGTGAGATGTGAGCTGAGCAATGTCAGCCGCGTCAAAGCTACCAGCTACGAGCGTGAACGATGTTACTGATGTGAGCTGCGCGAAAGAAATCTGTGAGATATGATCTGCGCGAAAAAATTAAATTCTGAGCGCGTCTTCAAAAAATGTGAGAGCGAAATTTCGTTTTCCATTCCTTAAATGGTCTTACTCCCCTCTCCTACATATTTTTCCACTTCCAGATCTTCCAAATTTTGAATTCCACGTGATCGAAACTTCCAATGCCAAAACGATTCCCCCTTCTTACGCCTAGATTCTGATTGGGAAATTTTAAAGGACTTTAAATAATTTCTAACGTTTTCTTGCAACGATGTTTTACTCCCAACGATTTTACGGACAAGTTGGTTCTTGTTTATACCCACGCACATCTGGGATTATTGCGGTCGGGTTGGGTCGCTTTCCCCATCCCCTCGCTAACTTGCTATTTCTAAAAAGGCTGTAAATTTCCTTCGACACCAAAGAGCCGACTGACGGTCTGCGCCATACCAGATGTAGGGGGCTGCCTTCGTCATCTCTCAACGGCCGACCTTTTAAATTTCTTTTGAGTCGGAAGACTTTCCTACCTCTCTTTTAAATTTCATTATTCCCGAAACGAGGATGATTTTATTAACAATTAATTACGGAATTATTAAAATCTCACAATATATAAAAATTTAATTTGCGTATGTTTGTGCTCGCAAAACTCGATAAGTAGTCAGTCCATTAACTTGAAATTTTCGCACAACGTTGCATTCAATTATTTACCTATTATATAGATATCACATCTGTGACAGGTAAGAACATGATTTTTTTGAAGATATGTATAAGCGAAATACTGACTGACCACTCACTGACTACTATCGTATTTCCAATGACATTATGTTCCTAAATTATGTACGACAACTCTAAAGGTGAAGGTTGGGAACAGCGTGTCACGAAAAATTATCGAAAATATCAGGTAAGAAAGGTTTTTACGTGGAATGGGAAATTAGTGTTTTCTAAAAATCAATCACTTCAGCCTAAATAAGGGATTGATACTCGCCAATACTATCAAACCTCCACCACTAATGGATAACATTTTCATGTTGATAACATATCAACGTGAGGAAAAATAAAGTTGCCAGCATATTACAAAATTCAGGCGAGCAAAGCCGCGAATACTCAACTCTACAGCCCTTTGTGGGCTTTAACCTTCGCGGAGGGTAGAGCTCGCGAGATTTCTTGACCCCGGCACTAGAAGGAGGAGATGTGGTCAGCATCTCGCTCCGACCGGTTCGACCCCAGGATAGACCCTGGTACCCATTTTATAGCAGGCTGAGTAGACCTGGGAGCCAGTGTGGATGTTGAGGCGTGATGAAAATCCCACCTCACCGGGGATCGATCCCCAGCCATCCAGCCAGCAACCCAGTGCTCGACCCACTGAGCCACGCTGACTCCTCTAGTGTAATTATATTTATATATAAATACACAAATTGTTTAAAAAAATATTGCAATGTTTTTTAAATCAAAGTATAATGTTTCAATATAATGTTTCAAAGTAAATTAGTTTATTGTCCTCCACGTGGTCATACGCAGTCTGTACTGTTTTTTGACAATAAATTTATTATTATTATTATTATTATTATTATAACAAATATTTCAACAAATTACAAAAATATTGTATCTTTATTTTTTTAATCAAATACAGGGAGGGTACTTGATAAACTTGAGACGTTCACTGAAGTGGGGTGACTGGTCCGTGACAACGTGTTACGAAGGGGGAACAGAGGGACTAAAGATTCCCCATTTTAGCGGACCTGTTTTATGGATGACCCCAAATCAATGGATAATATTTTATGTTCATTCATCTTTCTGCATAAATTTGTGTTGTAATCCCCAGAGTAATTGGTATATATTCATTTATTTATTACATTAATTTATTTCTTGTCGTGTGTGGTTCTTCCGACATTCCACGACAATTTCCTTGTTAGTCTTTCCATTCTTCTCGTTCTCCGTCTTGTCTAGTCTTGTTCCTCCGCCCCACTTTCTTCCTTTCCGTCTTTGTTCATTTCCTCGAGATTGGTGTACTACTGGAATACTTGCCATTTCTTGTAATATTACTAGTAGAATACCGATATTAAATTACAATAATAGTACAATGATATCTGATGACAAACACACTCACATATTTAATTTTGCGTCATCTAAAGGTCTCATTCTAATATTTTTAAAACGTAACAATTAAAAAAATAAATTTGATAAAAAAAATGTTTATTTAGAACTACACTGAATAGAAAAATGTTTTTAAACATTGCGATCTTTTCTTTATCACGACCTGCTACTGAAAAATGATTTAATTTTTTTATGACGTCACTATCGTTAAAACAAGGTCGTAATCGCATAGATATTTTACTCTATTGCTTCACTGCTCGTAAATTGTTCAATAGAACTGGTGGGAAATGTTCGTCTCACTGCCTCTGTCTGCGTGTAATTCGGAGATTTACAACGCGTTAACATGGAAAACATTTCGGGGACGCCACCCAGTGGCTGTTTCTGCAATCTCGTCAACAATGGACGCGAAATCCGATGGGGACATCTATATAAATCACATCTCACATGCTGGATGACGCTGGACGAAGGTTGAAGAATAGCGTTGAAACGATGGTAGCGGTGGCAAGACTGCGATAATGTGTGGAGTTGCTGGAGATAATTTTGATGATTTGGAAAAGATTTTGTTTCTTTGCTATAAGGGACAGATTATATTTTCAGTTTTATTAGGAAAATAAAACAAGAGGGAAGTCTTTAAAATATGTTTTATTTTATTATGTTTGAACGAAACTAGACCTAAAATACACTGACACAGTAGCTTTCCGTACACTACTTCAGACACTTATGTATAAGTTTGATTTTGTTTAGGATATAGAAAAAAATTATATTAAGTATTTAATCTATTTTTTTAATTATGCTACAAAATTTAACTTTTGTTAAACAAGATAATGGTTCATGTTAAACTGAGAATAAAATTTAATAACTCGACAGGTCAGTATATTGCAAATGTAATAAGTTTCGTTTGGGCAAAATATAGTCTATTTTCTACTACTATTAACGTCCATCATGTAATATAATTCAATAAATAATTAAAACTTACGATATTTTATGGACGAATATTATTTTTATTTTTTGTGAGTAGCTCACTACATTAAGTCTTCATCATCTGACGACGGCGTAAATCCACGTGGAAACGTATTGAGCTATTCAGAAAAAATAAAAATATTTTTAATTATTTATAACCTATATTCTTTCTTTCGAGGTCTTTTCGGCAGGTTTCTTGGTTACCTAAGCAGCCAGTAGAATGCGCAGAAATAACCAACTGGTCATTTGAAACGTATGACCCAAGAAGTTTACTCCACACGAGACCTCGATAAACAATTAATTTCACTTTTAAGAGGTCACTGTTACTACTTATGTGTTCTATGACACGGTTAAACACCACGATCCTACGACTTTTGGAGAACTGTACTTATTAAACTTAGAGTACAATTTAGCAGTAATCGCATTGGGAAAAGAAAGTGATTGCCAATAATAATTTCTTACATATCCAATTTCAGGTTTTTCAAGTAAAATCATTGAAACATCAATGTTTGTTCGTTTTTTGTTGAATACGTAGGTTTCTTTCTAAAAAAATCGTTCAGTTCAGTTATTCCATCGTCAAAACAATTGTGAATCGAACCACACATAAGAAACAAAACAAAGAACATTAATCCAGAGACCGGAAAA
Organism: Laupala kohalensis; assembly: GCA_002313205.1. Taxonomy (NCBI): domain Eukaryota; kingdom Metazoa; phylum Arthropoda; class Insecta; order Orthoptera; family Trigonidiidae; genus Laupala; species Laupala kohalensis. Next base: position 285,707 of record NNCF01125989.1, on the reverse strand, counting down.
CACATTAAGATCGCGTTAGTCACATCATTGAAAAGTCTAATTATCTTTTTTGATGATATTACTATTAGTTTGCATGATTGTTTAGTTACAACGATCGAATTTATATTAACTAGTTCTTTATAAATATAGTTATATAAAATGAGAGCTCACTTAATTGTGTATGTAGCATGAAATTATTTGGTTGTAATAATAATACTAAATTTATTGTCAAAAAAGCTGTACAAACTGCGTAAGTCTCAAATTTAACTTCCCCCTGGTTTGGAGAAAAAAATAAACATACAATATTTTTGTAATTTGCTTAAATATTTTTTTACATTTCCACACTAATTAATTAAAATCATTTTTAAAAAGTGTAATATTTTATTAATTTTTTTAATGTTTCTTATATAGTTATATTGAATTATTGTAATTTTCGTGAACTTCAATGATAATAAAGTTAATAATAAATTTATTGTCAAAAAACACTACAAACTGCATATGACCACTTGGAGGACAATAAACTAATTTAGTCTCCGGAAGAAAGCAAGGGACCATCCCATCAATTCCGATCAAAGGCCCTAAGGCAGAGGCGGATTCAAAAATTTCAGCAAAAATTCCTAGATAAGATAAAAAGTTAGCTGTGAGTTATAATACTAATAGTATGTCAATATGTTTGTAATTTAACGCAAAAAATGTACATGTACAAATTATTATCGAACTAAAGATTATTCTGAGTATAGTGTTTAAAAATCATAAGAGTTGAAATAACACTAAATTTACGATTTATTGTTACAATAAACACGCCCCTAGACAAAGCCTAGAGAACCTGTATAAGAAATCCACCTCTACCAAAAGGAAAGCCGGAGCAAAACCCGAACCAGTAGGCCGCCTACAGATACGTGGTCTCAAGAGACAAAACCCGCTGTATCATATCTCACTGTGAGCTATTTAATTATTCCCATAAAGTTAATTCTTATAAATTGCATGACTGCCATTATTTGTCGTGATAAATAATAACTACGGATTGAAAACAAGATGAATAAGTTTTACAAGAGCCGTGAGAAGCGATTGCAGTGTTGCCGAGACATGCTCATGACGTAGAAGACAATGGCGGATAGCTGGGCGAATCTAATATCGCAAACAAGACACTGCACAAAGTCAAATATCTCTTTAGCATGTCTGGTGATCTGTATCATAAATTATTTGAAAATGAAACTTATACTTTAAACTACATTGTTTAAAAAAAATAAAACTTTTGAAATATTTAGAAAGCAATTAATAAGTTCTTCACTCATTAGAGACAATGTATTGAATAGGATATATCTCACTTAAATGACCGGTGAAATGTGTGTAAAAAAGCTACAGTTGTTAAAACTATGTATTATTTTATCCATGTACAAAAATTAAGATGTTTAAAATATTTAATTTTCTGTTGGAAGAACGACCTTAAACCGTTATTCAACTGTTGACCGATCAGAATAAAAAACTAATAACCAGAAAAAACCAAATCCGAACGCTCCGTAGGCGCGAGTAATAAAATCCCATCGCCTATCCCCAGCTCATTGTCGTCTGATTAACGCAAAGCTCGGGACGCGATGTTCCATGTAACGCACACCATCGGTCCTCAATAACCGATTGCCGCTAGAAAGCATTCGATAATCAATTGCCGTGATTTGGTTTTCGCTTGCATCATTGAGCTCAGCGTCCCTGTGTCACTTGTCGTTGCAACATGTTCACTGTGACCCATAATGGATATGACTCGTTAAAATATTAGTTCAATGAATTAAAATCTGACTGGTTGCAAGTGGAGCAAATCTACAATAAAATATGTCTCTCGAATAAAATGTGATCGAACAACCGATGTCAGCTGAAATATCCTGGAAATAAAATAGTTAAAAGTTTTTACCTCATCTTTTGCTCCTGCATCATTTTGGCGAAATTTAATTTTGTAAAGTTGTCCTGTTGTAAAACAATTTCAAAGGAATAAAATTATATATATATATATATATAT
>NNCF01125989.1:247306-276126 GCA_002313205.1 Laupala kohalensis | reverse complement strand
TATATATATATATATATATTGAAATGAATAATTAATTCATTTCTTTTAATTACAATTTATTTTGAAAATTATTACAGAGACCCGGGGGTTTCATAAAAATATCAGTCGAGTGTCTGGATATCCTGCGCAGCTAGTTCGCGTGGACCGAAGGCTAGGGAAAGGAAATTGAATAGATGTGAGAGAGGATTGACCAGATACATTGTTGACGCGTGCTTTGAGAAGGATGGAAAGAAACTATAGAAATTCGGGAGGAAGGTTAGGAGATAGTGCCCAGTACCACGGGTAAGGTCACACGAAAAAAAACAGAAAAAAGAAGATACGTAGGGCGCTAACGCCGGATTAAGGAGTCCTTCAATAAGAATGTTGATTGACACAGGAAATGGTGGAAAACGAGTAGGTTTAACTTTTAAGAGCAAGGAAGCTCATGCGTCCACTATGAAAGGTGATTGACGATAGGTAGCATTATCGAGGGGACAGGAAACATCTGCGTAAAAGAAGATCTGAGTTTTAGGAAGGAAAGAAGTGTCAATGACAGGGGACAGAGGCATTGAAATAAAGTGTCACTGGCAAGAACAAAGAGGGACGTGAGTAACTTTCTAGCCTGAAATATTATCCTGCGAAAAACGTGAAGGTCACGAGACTGCGCAGTGTCGTAGAAAAGGGTTCGATAGGAAAAAAGCACTAAGATTTTGGAGACAACGAAGTATTGTGATAACCAAACCTTGCTGTTCGTGTAAAACGAATACGCGTCATTCTAGATTAGCCAACCAAAAATACTCCACGTGGAGTGGTAAGGGAAATTACTGGCAGAAGAACACCATGACGTCAAAAAGGGTGAGGCCTTGTCGCTAAGTTTTCGGGACGTTAAGTGGGGATACACTACTTAAGCAAGGGGGCAGAGTTGCTCCAGATCAATTAGATATTCTGAGAGAGTTTCCATAAGATTCAGATTAATTAGCTATCTTTTATTCAGTAATTCATTATGAGATTGGATGATATTCAGAGATCAATATTAGTATAGTCGCTCATCAGCTCCATTAGCTGAGTTATTCTTAGCGAGGACTTAGCTAATTTTCGATATAATACGATGAACTTGTTTCTTTTAGATGATTCAATGATCATTAGTCGATCTGTTTTATTTTCAAGTGTCATTCGATCTCCGGCATAAGTTTTCGGTTCGGGTTATATCAACATATTGAGAAAAGTAAATGGCCATGAACTTTGATTAACGCCATTAACTCGTCGTCACGTTGAGCAGATAACAACTGCAATGGTATCTCGTAACACTACTCTTGGAGTCATCTGGTTCTGGTAGCGGTGAAGGTGAATGGTACCTACGGGGCGGAGAAGTGAATGGTCTATCAGTACCCGGGGTTATTCATTCTTGAGGAACTCGCCACGCCCACGCCGTTTTGACAACTGGTGGTCCAACTTCAATTACAAACTGTAAGGTAATTAGCATGACTGGCTGCGCTTAATGCATTTGCTATAGCGTTAAGTGGCAGTGAACTGACTTTTGCGTGTGCAACGATGCCCAAGTCTCTTGCGGCGCTCATTAATGTGTAATTAACCATAATCTTCAAGGACAATCAGTTATTGCTGATGATTTATGATTTTGTGTAATCATGTTTAAATTAAATCTAGACTGGAAGTTAATAATTATCAACAATATTAGTAATTGGATGAAAAGTAAAACCAATTGTTATGGTTACTACATGTGTGATTTATGGGAGAATATGTTGGGTAAGTGTGTGCATGAGTAGCATAGGGCATAATTTAAATGTATTCCATATGTTGAATAATTAATCCAATTTCATCGAAATTGCGTTTTCTTTGAATAGGAAATTATGTGTATTTCATGAGAATAAAATGGGCCGAACCCCACCTTTTTAAATTTTAATTACTTGCATTCGCAATTTCGAGAATAATTTTAAAAGGGTAATTATACTACAAAACATGCCCACAAATGAAAAAGCAGACAAATTGATAAAGCTATTTTATCTTGATTTGACATATGTAACACGAAAGTGACCAATGGACACTCTCAGAAAATATGTTTTGAAATGATACTAAACCTATATTAGAAATAATTAATTTTAATTTTAAAATTCGTATTCATTTGAATTTATTTGTATTTAAAGTCGCCAAGTTCGACTTCACTGAAAATGGGTTTAAAACATTTTGGATTATGCTCGATCGTGATAATGAGAATATAAAAGGTTTTGTTACAAACCAGAAATAATTTAATTACAGAAACAGATATTTTTCAACATTGCTAATATCATCATTATGCTGATTTTTGAGGTGACAGTAACGTGCACTAGTCTAAATGACTTAACAGATTTATCATAAAATCCATAACACTTTATGAGTTGTGAGTGTAGAAAATCACCAACAACCACCCACCGCATGTATGTACTTCATCTTATGACAATGTTCGCGAGTTGTCTGCTTTTCTTGTCACAACCTGCTCCAGCGACCATTAGACTCTGCGGCGTGAGTGACGTTGTTACGCCTCAAGGACGCGCTACGTCGCTGTCACATTCGTCTCGTATATCAAGCAGTGACGTCACAAGCTGCCGTCACTTGTCACAACAATCAGACGCGTCGTGGCTTTTGGGATCACACGATGTTTAAGGGGAATAAGTGAAGGCGGGATTTTCACAGATTCTCTCTCCTGTACTCTGCTCCGCTCGTATTTGAGTGTGTGAAACAGGAGCGCGTGTGTTATTGTTTATATAATCTGTTCTGTTTAATAATTCATGCTACGTACATAACGTCTCTCGTCAATTTTTCTTACTTTAATATTCTCTTCACGTAAATACTGTGTCTTAAGTTCATAATTTATCTTTGATGTGTACTCTGTCTTGTTTAAAAACTATACTCCAACTCATGTTTCTCTGCTTCGAGAAATTTAACTCAAGAAAAAAAATAAATAAACGGAAATGCACTGTGTTTATTAGTTCATTATATATCACCCGCTGTTTATTACTTTGTTGTCTTCAACGTGGTCTCAGGCAGGTTGTGGCAGGTTCTTGACAAAATATTATTTATTTCCTTTATTCATTATCGGTCTAACTGGTTTGATGTTGGTACAGAGCTTGTGAACAGTGTAGCCAACGCTTTCACTTCACCCTCGTCCGTAAGAGTAATGATATGTGTAACTCGCGTTATGTTGGCAGGACATTCGAATTCTGGAAACATAAATGTATCACCAACATTGACCATCAATATAGTGCACTTGCTCACGTGCTTTTCTGTTTCTTCTGCAACGAGCATGTGGAACGAATATTGCATTGTGTCAGTTTGTCGTGTTTTAAAACTGTATTTCTTTACAGCAAATATACGCTTTTGTAACTATTAATATTTATTCGGATATTACTCAAATTCGTAGGTGTTGGCAATTTGTGTTACGTTGCCATTTGTCATGTTTTTCGCCAAAGTTATGTGACTTGGAGTATGTGTTTTGTAAAAATTTCTTCTCAACGTACAGTCTTTGTGTCCTGACCGTTGGTATTCAGTGGTTCCCAACGGTGCTTAATGAATCAGTCAGTTGCACTTACTTAAGATTTTAAAAAAATTACGGTATTCCCATGGCTTACATAGTAATAATAATAATAATAATAATAATAATATCTCAAGTATGAAGGATCAATAAGTATGCAGCATTGGCTGAAGAATTGAAGGAGTTGTTTCATCTGGAGACCGTCAAAATTGTTCCTTTTGTGATATAAGGGGTTTTTGGTACCTAAAGTACAATTCAATCATTCCCTGTACATTACTATCAGCCATTCTGTTCGAATGTGAAAAAGAAAATGATGCTGATGATAATAATAATAATAATTATTTTTTTAACCCTTGAATTGAGTTAGAATACAAATTACCATTACGACAGCAGTAAATGCAAAATTGAATCTTTTTCTTAATAAAGTGGACACAAATAATCAATTCATTCAGATTAAATTCCAGGGCATGTAACGCACAGTCCACGTCGTCAAAGGGGTCAGCTCCTCGTCATATGTAATATAAAATGTAAATATTGTAAATAACTGCCCTATTGAATTGTATTACCATCTAGACACACATCTTAGCTGGGTTATATTTAAAAAAAGCTAAAACAAGCGTTTTTAATGTAAAAACAATTTTTTATTTTTGGGGGGTTTTCTGCATTTTATGAGAATTGTTTAGACTTCGACTGGAAATATTATTTTTGTTTTTATCAAAATATATTGTATAATCAAATTAATTTTTATATAACGGAACTACAGCATATTTGTTGAATATAAAGGAAATGTAATCCTACTTTCCGAAAATTAGTCTAACTAAAAATTCATTTCCCTCTAGGATTTATTCTATTCCTAACATTTTCGTAAACATCTTTTCTTAATATTCACTGATATTCTTCATTTTTATAAAACAGTGCTTGTAATATATCTTGCGCACAAATCACCGCAATGCTCGAAATCAAATTGGTAGAGAGAGTGACAGAGGCCTGACCCTGTGAACCAAAATAACCGTTGTTCGAATATCAGCGCTACCCAACCTTTTATGGACGTAGTGTTAGATGTCTGAAATATTGAATAAACGAAATACATTGTTAAAAATGACCAAAAATGACGAGAAGACGGAATATGGAGCAGAATATAATGAATTAAAAATATCGTACAATATAGATGGTTGGTACTGGTTACTGTTTGTTGGCGTAATTCGAAATGAAATTAATTTGCTATAATTTGCGAAAGTTGACTATAATAATAAATATATGCTTGGGGAGACTAAGCAAATTAATTTCATTTCAACATCATACAAGTTGGAAAAAGTAAGATATAATTGGTCAAGGCAATCTCAGTGCAGTATTTTATTGTTATAGTATTATTTTTTACTGCTACTATTCTTCTTCGCTCTCAAAAATATGAAGAAAACCCGCCCACCTCTTTTCTAAGTTTGAAGCAATTGTTGGTACTTATGTTTCTGTTTTTTACGGCGTTGCCAACCAACTCCAGGAGAAGTTTCTTGCAGTGAGTAGCAGTCTGTTAGCTTTCCTCCAACGCTGTGCATTCACTTGCTAATTGGCGCAGTTTCAGTCGCGATGGTTTTGCTCTCTGTGGCCAACAGTTCATCTCCGGTTCCTCATTGCTTTGCATGCAGAAAGCGAGAGCGCAGAACTGCGCCAATTCCCAGAACTGTGTTAAAGAACAAAGTCGCAGAGAATGCATATTTTTTTTCAAAGAAATGGCCACGAAATCATGGATATCTAGCTACTGTGTATCACAAAAGGGGTTTGTTCAGTTCTAATAACATCTGACATTTTTTTGCGAAACGCACTCACTAAAATATTTTGAATAATGTTTATAAATAAATAAATAAATAAATAAATTTATTGTCAAAAAACAGTACAAACTACGTATAAGCACGTGGAGGGCAATAAACTAATTTGCTCTCCGGAAGGAAGCAAGGGACCATCCCATCAATTCAGATCAAGGGCCATAAGGCAGAGGCGGATTGAAAAATTTCAGCAAAAATTCCTAGATAAGATGAAATGTTAGCTGCGAGTTATAATGGTAATATAATGTCAATATGTTTGTAATTTAACGCAAAAATGTACATGTACACATTATTATGGAACTAAAGATTATACTGAGTATAGTGTTTAAAAATCATAAGAATTGCATAATAACACTAAATTCACGATTTATTGTTACAATAAACACTCCCCTAGACAAAGCCTAGAGAACCTGTATAAGAAATCCACCTCTACCCAAAGGAAAACTGGAGCAAAACCCGTTTAAATATAATATTTGAAATAAATGGGAAGAAGTTCCCAAACATTTTATAAAATTGAGTGTATATAGTAATTAATTACAAATAGGAATTAATTTCATATTCTACAATTAAAATAATATTTATGCAAGATCTATACAAAATGCACTATACACATAGTCAGAATACAAAATGCACAATATACATAGAAATATTTAAGAAGAAAATAACGTTGGCGTATTACGAAAGAAAAGATAACGTGAATTTTTTTTATTTCATACTGTGAACTAATGTAAAAGTTACAAAGTTATGTAGACGTTAATGGGTTAGAAGAAAAACAAGTATGTTATTGTTTTTGTAGATTTAAAAAAAGCATATGATTCAATAGATAGAGTTTCATTACTTAACATTTTAGAAGAATTTGGAGTTGATTCAAAATCAGTCAGTATAATCAGACAAACCCTCACGAACACAAAATCAAGAGTGAAATTTATGGGAGAGATCTCAAACAAATTTGATATTAACATTGGCGTTCATCAGGGGGATGGACTTTCTCCAATTCTCTTCAATTGTGTTCTCGAGAAGGTAATTAGAGTGAGGGGAGGGAAACTGAAGGAAAAGGAAATCTACCACCAGACAAGACTAGGATCGAAGCACAAGGGAGTTGGTATAAACTGTTTGGCCTTCGCTGATGATATTGCAATATTCTCGGAAGACATGGAAACAGCATCTACGCAAATCAACCTTCTGAAGGAAATAGCTGCAAAAGTTGGTCTTCAGATTTCTTTTGGGAAGACTAAATTCATGACTAATATCAAAGATTGGCCCACAGCACTAATAACAGAGTACGAAAAAATCAACAAAGCTACTAAATGTAAATATCTAGGTAAAATAATTCAGATCAATGGACTAGACAAGGAATCAAACAAATCAAGAATGAGAAAACTGGAACTAGCTTATTAATTGAATAAAGATATTTGCAATAAAAAAGGTCTTTCAAACAAAACCAAAATCAAAAATTTAAATTCAGTAATGAAACCAGAGAGTCTCTATGCTACAGAATGTTTGTTCACCATGAAAACAGAAGAAATAGAAGGAATAGAAAAAATAGAAAGGAAAATTCTAAAAAAATCTTTGGACAATTGAGAACAGAGAAGGGAGAGGTCAGACTTCGAAAAATAAAGACCTGTATAAAGAGAAAGAAAATGAGAGGATGTCAGACACAATCAGGAAGAGGAACATTAGATTCTTTGGTCACATAATGAGAATGGATAATAGCAGGCTTACAAAACGAATCTTTAACCACATCTACAAGAGCAAAAATGGCAACCAGTGGATCCAAGGAATTATAAATGATTTGGCAGAGATTGGCACAACGGACGATGCAATACAGGACAGAACAACGTTCAGAAGGTTGATGCACAACTTTTAGGGTTTCCAGGAGAAGGATAAAAGAATAAGAAGTAACATCTGGACAGAAGAGAGAAGGAAAGAGCAAAGTGAAAGGATGAAGAACTACTGGAAATCAAGGAAAGAAGCACGACGATGAATGCATGAGGTTACTTCACGCAGTCCTACATGGCCAAAATCGAAAAGAAGAAGTAGACCTCCATATAATTTTTTGACCTGATCAGTGATTTACTCCCGGAAAATTATAGTGGCATTTGTGTCTACTTTTTTTTTACTTTCATATTTTCCTTTTTTTAAGTTTCGGAGGTGGGATGGAGGAAAGCTTCCCTCCCTGCATGCTTGCGTACGACCGTATAGAAACGGAAACTTTTCTGTGTTAAAGTTATATTGTGTTTAAGAGGATGTAACGCATTTTGCATTCTTGCTCTTTATTACTTATAACGTCAATTAGGGCTGAACATACCCCTTGAGGTTCTTCGTGATGTTGTACCCTCAGCACAAAGAGAATAAGACGAGACCTGTTCGCACTCCGGTTTATTTGTTCTCGTGTGTTAATTTCGTTTTTCAATTATTAATTTTTCAATTCATTTCACAATAGTATCACAACATTTTTACCCCAGGTTTCTCTTTCTTTAAACGAAACACAATTAAAAACTGTTACAAATACAATTTTTTTTAGGTATTCGTATTCAAGAAAATCACAAATGGAATTGTCACGTTGACAATCTTAATTTCAAATTAAGTAAATTGTGTTACGCATTACGAATCTTAGTTAATATTGTTAGTCCACATATTCCCTGTTGCGCATATTTTGCAAAATATTTATACCCATTTGCGATACGGAGTCATCTTCTGGGGCAATTCCGGTCAAAGTATTCAAACTTCCAGAATTCAGAAGAGGATAGTTCGGATAATTTGTAAACCTCACTGCCGAACCTCTTGTAAACCTTCATTCAAGGAATTAAACATTTTAACACTTCCCTGCATTTATATTTATGAAACTGTTGTGTTTGTTAAGACCGAATTACTGAAGCACCACCCTTGTTTCATACAAAACAGTTTTGTTCACGAACAGAATATTCGCAATAGGAATAATATTCATCGTCCAAAAGTGTCAAACACGCTTTAAAAAATGCCCAATCATTCGGGAATCGTTCTGTATAATTCCCTGCCCAAAAATATAAAAGGTATTATTAAATTGAATCTCTTCAAATCCGCTGTTAAAAGCTACATTCTGCACCAGTGATTCTACACTGTAAAAGAATTTATTGGTTTTAATAAAAATTAAAGCATTCGTATACTTGATCACGCCATTGTTGTAGTACTTTCAAAATATCTGGCAACAATTTCAAAACTATTTTCCTGCATGCTAGTATTATGTCTTATTATTCATATAAATTTAGTTGTATATGTACTCAACCCTGGCGCGGTTGTGTACACTAATTCGGTAACCTCATCCCGGCCTGGTTTATTTCTCCGCTTTTCCGTCGGGTAGAGGCGGATTTTTTTTATAAAGACTCGCTAGGTTCTTACTTAGAGACGGCATTAATTGATATAATTATTAACGAATTTAATGTTATTTAATAGTTACGAATTATCAACAATACTTACCGAATGATTTATAGCTTGATAAGAATACGCACTTATGAAATGACTTTTCTGTGCTTTATTAAATACAATATTTGTTGGTACTTGATTATACTGTAACACGTGTCGAACTACTTTTTTTTATCATTAGGAGTATGTTGAAATATTAAACCCGCCTCTGCCTTAGGAATTGATGGGATTGTCCCTTGCTTACTTCCGGAGATTAATTTATTTTATTATCCTCCACGGTGTCATATGCAGTTTTTAACTGCTTTTTTTGGCAATAAAGTTTATTTATTTAAATTATTTATAATTATATCTGAATCTACATATACCTCGTACCTAACATTCTTGTTATATATTAATTTTAACTTTTTTCTCCCTTTCTTTGCTTAATTACCTTAATTAATAAAGAAACTGGGGCAATTAATAAATGATAGTCAGCAAACCTAGTCATGACTATTATTATTTATTTATTTTTTCCCTTAGCATTGTTGCTGGTGTAAGTATGGACCAAGCACATCCGTATAATATTCACACTAGAATTTCTTGACGATGTTGGTCGTGCTTAAAGGTGACAGATTTCTGCATCGTTGTATAAGTTGTATTAAATCATTATCTACTTATGTTGAAATTCTTTATTTGCTCTCAAAGTATTTATCACAAAAAAAATATACTTATTGAAAGTAATTTTAACTTTTTAGAATTAATAATAACATACATAAAATATCAATTAATTGCAGTTAAACGCACAAAAGGAATACTGCATTAAATTTGATGATTAATTTCTTCGTTCTTGAATTACTCTACTAAATTTACTTATTGAAAGTAATTTTAACTTTTTAGAATTAATAATAACATACATAAAATATCAATTAATTGCAGTTAAACGCACAAAAGGAATACTGCATTAAATTTGATGATTAATTTCTTCGTTCTTGAATTACTCTACTAAATTTACTTATTGAAAGTAATTTTAACTTTTTAGAATTAATAATAACATACATAAAATATCAATTAATTGCTGTTAAACGCACAAAAGGAATACTGCATTAAATTTGATGATTAATTTCTTCGTTCTTGAATTACTCTACTAAATTTACTTATTGAAAGTAATTTTAACTTTTTAGAATTAATAATAACATACATAAAATATCAATTAATTGCAGTTATCTCGTATAAAGATAATATCAAAGAGAAAAGTTATTACAACTTTCTCTAGTTTTACCGCTCTTTATAGACTTTTATTTCCATAAAAAGTGTATTCGTACGGCTCTCGGGACCTGAGGAAAGGACAAAGATCTGGATGCATCTCTCGACCCGTGCACTTGGGTAAGGTTCGGATCGTCAGTGAGAAGGGTCCCAATATTGTTTGTCGCTGGACCACTACATCCCGTTCTTGTTCCCTTGTCTTAGTTTTTGCGGTGTCTCAACTTCCTTTTGCCTTCCTAACCCTTCAGCAGCCCTCGCTACCTCAACCGTTCTCCTTTTGATCCTCCCTCGAGAACTGTCGCAAGTCTCGTGTTTTGTGAAGGTTCTCCCCGTCTGGAGTGTTGTATGTAGTTGGTAATCGATAGATGTCGCGGTGTATGATAATTCACCAAAACTTGAAACATAATAAATTGCGACAGTAAAAAATAATTTTTTAAAACACTTTTTAAAAATTATTAACATTTTATAAAATAACATAATTTATTTTTTTGTCCATTCTATTATATAAATGCGTAACGTCTGTTTGCTACCTGATCACGACTAAACCACTGAACCGATCGTGATGAAATTCGACAAGGAGATAATTTAGATTTTTAAGTTGAAAATAGGCTAACTTCTCTTTTTAATGTGTGAAAAGAAAGATAGAAATTGTTTTCGAAAATAAATGTCGATAAAATCGGGAAAAACGAGAGTTGTATTTGCTTACGCTGCCTAAACGGTGAGAGTTAGATGACAACTATGAATGGCAATATTGTTTACCTCAAACAGTTTTACAAAAACGTTCGCGACAAAACTTTACCTAAATTATCAATAAAACATTAGTTAAAATAGAAGTGTTAAAATTTAGTAGAGTAATTCAAGAACGAAGAAATTAATCATCAAATTTAATGCAGTATTCCTTTTGTGCGTTTAACAAAGATAAAAAACGTCTGTAAATCGTAAAATTACGACGAATAGTTTAGATTTTACAAGAACTTTAATGAAGTGATGCAGCCGCGTCATGCCTCGGAACCGAAAATTAGATTCTTGTTCGGTTTTTGTGAGATGGTGAAGGATATACAGTCAAGTTTCGTATTGAATGTCTATTATTACGAATTTGAAAAATTAGGATACTGTACATGTTTTTAAAAACCAGCGAGAAAAGTATTTTCTTCTTACAATACAGATTGATTTTATTATTTCCTGTAAGATTAATCTAAGAAACCTCCCGGGTAACACCGGGTAATCAGCTAGTAAACCATATTTGTTACATACTTACTATACAGTTATTCATAATTTTATGCCTGTCTCTTTACTTTGCAACTCTGCCTTTTATCGATTTTCTCCTGACCTTGTTTCCAGTGACCCTGATCATCTGTTCTATCGTCCTCGCTTGTCTTTAATTATATTCCGCAGTACACATAGCTTGGAGACATAATTTTGAACGATTAAAACGTTTCATGTAACTCTATAAAATTATGTAACCGAATTAAATCATTTAATCACGTAATCAAAAACATGTGTTAATTGAAATTGTAGTAAATAAAGGCCATGTACAAACAAGGCCTGTGTACACAGATTCAGAACAAACTGTTGAATGCGGGTTGTTTGAAGATGACATGTTTGCTATTTTCGTGGTCACGACCACTGTCATAAGCAACCGCAATGCTCCCATAAAACCGTTAGCCATTATCAAAATAGCGTTATAAAAATAAAGAAAATATAATAGACGTTTTTCTAAAAATATGGAATATAGGTTTTGAGCATTTTAGGTAACTATGAACCATGACTAACACCTGCCAAGAATATGACAATTTCACTTTGTTCACATTGAAAACCACCCTTATAGATTTTATTGAAACTATGTTTTTAACAGTTAACCAAAATGTGTCTCTCACACTTATACAACACCGCAACGATAAGAATCAGAATTATTGAGACTATTCAAAATCAGCAACACATTTTACTGAAATTACAACAACAACAACAAAAGAAATAAACGGTATTTTTTTTACATTAAACAAAATTCGTCATGTTTGTAGTTTTTTCATTAAATAGTTTTATGGTGCATTGGAACCAAGTAAAACAATGAATCGAATTAGTATTTATCTCTAGGGAGTTCCTTACTTCATTTAATACCCAAAACCAATATTCATGGAATTATAAAAACGATTATGATAAAATTCACAATCTTAATTATTATTTGGTAGTTAAAAACGTCATTCCCTAGTGTAAAAATAATAATACAAACAAAAAAGAATTGTAAAAGAAAATAATTACAAAATGCGTATGACCTCGTGGAGGACAATAAGCAAATTTCCTCTCAGGGAAGACGCAAGGGAGCATCCCATCCATTTCTATCAAGAATTTAACATTTCAGTGTACTCTTAGGAAAAGAAAAGTTAGCAACGTATTGTCATATCAACAGAATACCAACAAGTTTGTATTCTATAATAAAAAACACACAAATAGTTCACAAGAAAGTATTATTATCGAACTCTGAATTTGAGATAAATTATTACAATACTGCCCCCTGTGCAATAGCCAAGATAGCCTTTATATAAAATTCTCATCTTTTTGAAGGAAACTGAAGGAAATACCGGGCCAAGATGTTGATCATTTTAATATATATATATAATATACACAATTAAGTTTATATGGTATATGTACACAAACATAAAACTCCATCACACACTTAGGGTCCACGGCCAACAACGCTCTGGTGACAATTAACCAACAAGATTAAAGAAGAATCAATAAAAAATACAGATTATTGTTGAGGTAAAATATCTGATTCGGTGCTATAAAACACTGTTTCATTGTCAAGATAACTTTTTATTGGTTAGATCTATAATGCATTGAATTGCTAAGTAATATTCACGCTGTTCAATGATGCAATAGTTATTCGTTGTTTCAGCATGGAAAAATGACTAAAAATGAAAACTTATAAAGATACAATTCTTATTTCACCTTTCCTCCAGTCCTCCGTTCCTCGCAGACTTGTGCAGACGCCAGCCGGTGTCAACGCTAAATTGTCTGCACATGTCTGCAGTCATGTCAGTGGCGCTCTCTGTCAATGGAACAGGGAACTTTATCTTTTCAACTATTCGTGACGGAAGCAGCGCTATCCCTTACATCGGCCAGTTCCCGAGGGAAACTAATATAAATAATATATCTTTTAAGCGGTAATCTCTATTTTGATCGTACCGCGCATGCGCGAAGACACACCTGTGCGCAAAAGGTGACTGTCCGCTTCATACTGTTTTTGATACCTATACCTGCATGATCTTTTCAATCGTGTGTCTTGTTGGTTTTTTAAAAAATAGTATGGATAAATTTAGTATTTAACAAAACATTTTAAACGAAATAGAACAATTTTACTTTTTTTCTACACTAGCTGTCACTCACATGTTACCCACGGGTTTAGCTTGTCTCTTTCCGACCGCTTCACACAATTTCACGTAGTTTGATATTTAGACAGAAACGCCCTTCCCACTTCCCCTCCTCCCTGGGAGGCGCCTACGCTCAAATGAATTGCCATTACTCGCATGGGTCAGTCATCTTATATAAATAAAAAATAAATGCTGTTCGTTGGTTAGCGCATCACTTGAGAACAGCTGGACCGATTTGGCTATTTTTTTAAAAAAATGTTCGTAATAGTCAGAATAAAGTTTCTAGGGAAAGAAAAATTTGAAAAGTTGTCCAGAAAATTGCAAAATTCGCGAGAAACTGAATGTTCTTTTTATATGGGATTTTTGTATGGACTCAAGACCATAACTCAAGATTCGAACGAGGGATATTCGTAATTCTCTTTTTTTGTTTTGTTCGTTATGGTTCTGGAAAAGTTTTCAGAGAAAACAATTTTGGGACAATTACAAAGGAAAGTCGGAAAATGCTAACAAACTGCAAAACTAATATTTTTTGTGTGCACTCTTTGATCATAAGTGTCGATAGGAACAGCACATTTGGTTGATTCCAAGTCGATCACTACATCATACATTTCCAGCATTTCGCATGTAAAATTTCCCATTGGCGTACTGCTGAATGTCACCCTTATCATACTGAATATCCATGGCCACAATAGTAAATAAATACTATGATCAATGATATATATATGATGATCACGCAAAGCATCTGACATCGTTTCTTCCATACTTCTTTCATCTTTTCTCCATGAATTCTTTTTCTCTCCTCTGTCCACTTGGTTCCTGGTTTCTTCGGTGCCTCTTTTTCTGACTTTACTATCCACTTTTCTACCTTGTTTCTGAAAATTATCCTGTCAATAACATCACTAGCATCTATTTGCGCTTTTTGTAAATCCAATTTAACTTGTGTAATCCATGGTGTTGTTGATTTGACCTTTTGTATGTAAGTAAGAATCCTATTGGTGAGTCTTGATGGAGGAAGTCTAGTAATATGTCCGTAGAATTTTAATCTTCGTTTTCTTATATCTGCTGCCAGGTTTGAGATATTTTCTGTGGTTTTTATCGATTGTAATCGGTATCCTTCTGCTGTTAATTTTGAACCTAAAATCTTTCTCATAATTTTCCGCTCTTCCTTTAGTATCTTTTCTATGTCACATTTTGTGTGGAGTGTAAGTGTTTCACTGGCATATAGTGCTGCTGGTTTAATTACTGTGCAGTAGTGCCTGATTTTTGTGTTAGGGGAAATGCATTTCTTATTGTAGATTTCATGTGTCATGCCATATGCTCTTTTCATTTTCTGTTGTCTCATCTTTTGTGCAACTTTCTCTCCTCCTGTTGGTTCCAAAACCTCACCTAGGTATTTAAAATGTTTAACTTTCTTTATTTTTCCATATTTTGTGTTCAAATATTTTATGTTCAATTTTGTACAGAAAAATTCTGTCTTTTGGAATGAAATTTGTAAACCTACTTTATCTGCACATTCCTTCAGAATCTCTATTTGTTTTGTTGCAGTTTCTTCAGTATCTGCCAGTATGGCTAGATCGTCCGCAAATGCTAGACAAGATATTTCTATTTTGTCTTTAGGTCTTCCGATATGGATTGGTTTCCAATGTGCTTGATTTTTTAGTTCTTTTTCCCATTCCTTAATTACCTTATCCAAGACTAAATTAAAAAGGAGTGGAGATAGTCCATCACCTTGACGAACTCCAGTTTTGACGATAAAGGGTTCAGAAATTTCCCCCATGAATTTAACTTTAGATGTAGTATCTGTCAGTGTTTCTTTTATGAGCTGTAGTGTTTTAGAGTCAAGTCCCAGTTCTTCTAAAATGTTAAACAAAGCTTGACGGTCAACTGAGTCATAGGCTTTCTTAAAATCCACAAATGTGCATACTATTGGGGCGTTTCTAATTGCTTTGTGTTTTAATATTGTCTTTAAATTAAATATCTGTTCGACGCATGAGCGACCAGGACGGAAGCCTGCTTGGTATTCACCAATTTTGTGTTCCAGCTGTTCTTGTGTTCTTTTGAGCAAACAGGCTGAGAGAATTTTGTAGGTTACTTGTAGAAGTGATATTCCTCTATAATTGTTGACATCTGTTCTGTCTCCTTTTTTATGTAAAGGGTGAATAAGGGCGCATTTCCAATCCTCTGGTAATTTTTCTGTTTCCCATATGTTGTTTATGATTTTTGTAAGTTCCTGCAATGTGTTTGGACCTAGGTTTTTTAACAGCTCAGCAATAATGCCATCTTCGCCTGAAGTTCTATTATTTTTTAGTTTTTTAATGTGATTTTGGATCTCTTCTTGTGTTGGTGGTTGTGACTTCGGATGAGTATTTGCACAATCTTTTTTGGTAAACCTTGTACTGGGTTCTGGGCAATTAAGAAGATTAGATAAATATTGAGCCAGTTCTTGACAATTTTCTTGGTTTGTTAAGGCTAATTTTCCATTTTGTTTTCTGAAGCATAGATTTTGTGGTGTATATCCCCGTATTTTATCAGCAAAAGTCCTGTAGAAGTCTCTAGTATTGTAGTTCCGGAAATTCTCTTCTATGGAATTCAGTTGTGTCTTCATGTACTTCCTCTTAGCTTGCCTAATGGATTTTGTTACCTGTTTTCTTATCTCGTTGAATAAATGTTGACTTTCTTCTGATTTTTTAGTGTTATATTCTTGAAATGCTTTTTTCCTTCTTTCCAACGCATTTTCACAATCTGAATTCCACCAAGGGTGTTTGAATCTCTTTTTCAAAGGAATGTTTTCCTGAGCTATTCGCGTGATTTTAGAATGAAACTCTTCCCATGTGTTTGCTTTTTCTTTCTCCCATTCTTCTTTTACTTTAGATTCTTCAATCATTTTAGTGTCATATTTTTGTATTCTTGTTCTCTTCTGATAACTTCTCCTAGCTGTGAACTTGATTTTAATTCGAGTTAGATAATGATCTGAATCAATGTTTGCACCTCTGCGGACTTGAACGTCATAGATTTCCCTTTGTACTGGGAATGAAATTGCTACGTGATCTATTTGGAACTCGCCAATCTGCTGTATAGGCGATCTCCATGTCTTCTGTTTTCTTGGAAATTTTCTTAGAGACGTTGACATTATCTTCAAGTTATTTTGTTGACATAAGTCAATGAGCCTTGTTCCATTTTTATTGGTAAATTTATGTGCAGGGTAATCTCCTACAGTTTTTTTATAAATTTTTTCTCTGCCAATTTGGGCATTAAAATCACCAAGCAAAATTTTAATATCATCTTTTGGGACCTTAGCCATTACATTCTCCAATTTTTCCCAAAACTTCTCTGTTTCTATGGGGTTTTTCTTGTTGTCGACGTTTGTAGGAGCATGAACATTAATCATTGTG
This sequence comes from Laupala kohalensis, assembly GCA_002313205.1. Taxonomy (NCBI): domain Eukaryota; kingdom Metazoa; phylum Arthropoda; class Insecta; order Orthoptera; family Trigonidiidae; genus Laupala; species Laupala kohalensis. The sequence goes on along the minus strand of NNCF01125989.1, from coordinate 259,394 downwards.
TATTTTTTGTTGGCACATTGTATACGCATTGTCATTAGCCTATTATTCACAGGAGTGACTTCTTTGATGGATTTGAGCACGCTCTTATGTACAATAAAGGCCATGCCCAGATGTGGAGCTCCTCTTGCAATTCGTTTATCTGTTTTGCTTTTAAATATGCGATAGTTTCCATAGTCTGCTGTTTCTTCATCTGTATACCGTGTTTCTTGTAAGGCCAATATAAGTATCTTTTGTCGGTCGAGTTCTGTTGTTAGGTTCAGCAATTTTCCTGGTTGGATTAATGTATTGATGTTGAAAGTACCTATATATGAAGGGATTTTAAGTGGAAGTTTGCCAGAGAACTCCGACTTTCTCTGATGTGGTCGTGTAAGTCCAGGTTTCCCAGAATCCGAATACCTGGTTGCCATCTGTTGATGGGTGGATTGGATACCACCTGGGANCACGAGTCATAGTTGCTTGTCATTAGGTTGTCCAGTGTTTCCACTGGGTGTTTAGAACCAGGGATTGTTAGTTCCTGTAGCATTAAGAACAGCCGCACATTGTGTGAACAGACGCTGACCAGGATGCCGGTGGTTCCCACTACAGACGCGTCCTGGATTTGGTTGATGGCAGTGCTTATTGAATGGCGGCACTTACTCGCCATGTCACAGCAACGTTATCAGGCTCTGTGGTTTTTAACGAGTGTGACCCCTGCCAAAAGTCACCCTCCCACACCCTCGTGATGCTGCCGCCTCGGTCCGGGACTGCTTATTCGGGTTACCCCTTATTCGCAGCGGTCCACCATATCTGATGGAGTTTTCGCTAACCGCCACCTGCGACCCGCCCTGTACCTGAGGCTCGGTTATATATATCAGTGATAATTTATATCTATTTCCTTCTCATTTCTATTTTGTTTACACGTTTAAAATAGTTTTTCACAAATTCACAAAACGATCACAAACAAATTTATTGAAATTTGGACAGGATAAAGTGAATAATAAATTTATGTTGGGGAGAATTGAGAAAAATGAAAATAATTATAATGGGGATCATCGAAACCTTCTTGAATCATTAAACTAAATTTGGTCAAGAGCCCTTACATCCAAACAAATATTTATCGGTATACAAGGTGATTCAAAATTATGTACGGTTTATTGAATTACTGTAATTAAGTCATTTTTAAACGTACATTTACGAGAGCTGGTTTCAAGTGAAGTGAAACCCAAAGAATATTATTTGTTTACATTACAAATGTTATTTGTGACTTCATGTCACGCGGGCACTGTCAAGACGATAGTCTAGTCCTTGCCAAACTAGTTGCAGCAATGTGGGTATTCAGACCCTCAAGTGTGTACGTTGCGTTGGTTCACTTAACCGTCGATGTGAAATGTGTTCGTAACGTTTTCTCTGACTTTATTAATGGAAACAACAGGTGATAAAAGATCGTAACCATTTTCACATTTTTCATGTATGTTTTCGAAATAAAAAAAATACTTTACCTAGTCCGAGAGGAGGAAAGTCTGAAGCAAATGCAATCTGTAAAGTTTAATTTTGTCAACACTCACCACATAGATCCTTGTGGTATTCCCAATCCAAGACTCTCTTTGTTGGTTGATTTTTTTTGGGGATACAGACAATCGCTGTTCGTTTGTTAAGCCTAGGCCACACACATGGCGATCATTACCAAGTACCTTACTATGTTGATCATTGGCGAGTGATGTGGTCGCTTCCTCATTGGCAAGGATAGTCAAATATTCGATGTTGGAAGGTATTGGATGGCTGGTCGATGTGAACGACAAGGACCTTCCAGCCCCGAATCCAAAACTAAGGAGCCGCGTTCCTTGTCGACTGCTCGTCGGTCTGGCTACACATTCGTCAAAAAAAGCCAATAGTGCGCGTAAATTATAACGTAATTCAATCAAGTCTGTATGTGAGCAAATATGTGGTGATAAAATACGAGCAATAACTATACAATTATGACAGTTATATGAGCTTCAAATAATATTCATTGATGTTTTTATTTCAATTATAAACTATTCTTTTTTAAACTCAGCATGCTGCGTGTGTTTAAGCCATTAATGTCGGTATGAAATTTTCGTGTTACATTACGTGGTATAAAATATATAGGACATATAACTATATATTATTAACACCTATTTTAATTACATTAAGTCTCCGAAAATGTTCCGGTATTGCTGAACAAGAATTGTAGGTTAAATACTAATTCCATGAACTTCGATTTCATAATAATTGCAACAAAAATGTAACAGTAACGGCTTCTCTTTTTTTAAACAATATGAATCCCAATATGAACAAATTTTACAGAAACGATAGACGTAACTTAAAGTCTTTGTTTAAAATACTTTGAAAGTTGTGTTCGTATATACTTGCCGATAACTCTTCGGCGAGGCTTGGCATGTGTGTGGCCTAGGCTTTACTAAAGGTGGCTCCAGACATTCGTCATTCGACGAATCCCGACCGATCGCTCGCCGAATAGCGAGATGGGTTGCTTGCTCTTTGCCACATCACGAATACCGGTACTCGCCCTACCCACATCATGTTGGTCTGAGCACATCAAAGGAAGGCGAGCAATAGCGAGCATTGCCGAACGATGCTGGCTATTTGGGATTCGCCGAATGACGAATATCTGAAGCCGACTTAACACATTTCCTTTGCCTCTTCCTTCGCAAATCGGACTATTTCTACAAATTGGTGAAACCACCGATGCATTCTTTTGTCAGTAGGACTATCTTTACCGAACACATAACCAAATATACGTTTCCCTGAATTACTCATTTCGTTTTCGCACATGACAAAATACAAAAAACTTTCTCCTGCTGAGGCCCCATTTTCGATACAGTGATAATAGCGCCATCACAACTTCCAGTATGCTACCAGCAATGAAGAATAGGAAAATATTTTCTTTTATATTGAACCAGATATCTACAGTGTAACTCAAAAGTGACTTTATTATAATACTTTAAAATTCCATGCATCGAGTTGAATAATTCTGTATATTAAAAAGAAAATATTGTTCTTTTTACTTTCCAATTGCACAATGTGTGAGAGGAAAATTCTCTAGAAGAAATTAAAATCGGTAGAAAAAAATATTTTTCTGATCTCTTCGGATCTTTGCGAATTGGCCCCAGGAGAGTCTATTTTCAAATTTTGGCGATGATGTCCAATGTCACGTGTGTGTATTTATGTTGTGTGTTAAGAATTTTGTTCCCCCTATAACTTACGAACAAATTGATGCGACGAAACCAAACTTGAGATTTGACCTTGAATGCATTGGAAAAAGAAGAAGCCCATACATACTTCATGTACATGTGGCGCTCGACATCCGGTTTCATAAAATTCAAAATTTTGAAAATTTGCATTTTTATTAGTTAGTTAATTCTGCGTACAGATCGCTTTTTCACATTCCTGTATGTTACACCGTTTTTGAGATGCATCGAAAATTTATTATGCAAAATTTTATCTTTAAAGCGCTTTTTTAATATCTGCCTATAAGGCTATTGCAAAGAATTTAATGTGCAAGATCACTCACGCAGTCTTTACTTGAATATGTAATTATGTTTATGACTTTTACCATACAACGAGATGATAAATATTTTGATACCGATTGTTTTTAATACGTCATTTTTTTCAATAATTGTAATATATTATATTTTTTAAAAGGTGCTTTTCTTTCTCTTTAATTTTTGTTGTTAAATGGTTACGAGTTTTTTGATATGAATTGTAACTGGAAAATTGCGTGTGATACACTCCACAATTTTTTCTTTTTACCCCTTGTTTTGTAGTAACAACAAACAAAGCATCATTGTTGGAGAGCTGCTGTACCGTCTCCATCACAACCTTCGCGTTTCCTCCGCAGTCAGTTGTTTTGTAGAACGCAGTGAAGTGCGTCAGAGATGTTGTAACGCAATTAGGAGCTTTGGCTTCACAGGTCATGGTGGAAAGGCAGGTTGAGTTAGACGCCGGGAAGTGCTCTGACAGAGATACAATTCTGCACTAGAACGTACAGGAAGACACCGTATTGGCTCAAGAGAAAATTGTCATAATATTCTATTAATACTCTAGTGCCGAAACCAGTTAATTACCTCCAGTAATTTCTTTNTAATAATAATAATAATAATAATAATAATAATAATAATAATAATAATAATAATAATAATAATGCATCTTTATGTGAAGGCGAAGTGAAGACATATAACTTATCTAGCAATTGAACTCTTAAATAATTCTGGTACATTTACTGAAAGTCATTAACAATACCGACATGAAAAAGGACTCATACATTGATCTTTATAGTAAAGCGCCTTCGAGACTAAAGAGGATCAAAATATTATGAAGAACCACTACTTTGCTGAAATATTCCTTACACTGCAATATTGCGTTTAAGAAAATCGTACACATCGTTTTAACAGAAAAGGAAAAAAAAACTTTATAAAAATTATCTTAAACCTCTAAATAAGTAACGCAGATTTTAAGAAATTCGAGCTACCAAGCTTCTTTGATTGACAATTATATTCATGTCTCTTCCAGTACTTCAATGACTTTGAATTCATCACGTGTACGTCGATACCATCGTAATTTTTGTGACGCCGAGTTTAAAGTGATAAATCAATGTTTTAATGTCTCTTTGTATTTAAGCAATAGTTGACATACCAGGCATAAAGAAGACAGTGACCACACATAAGGAACGTATCCAAACGCATATAACGTGACTACCATTTTAAACATTACGGCGTATTATAGACATTCGCGTACTAATAAAGAACAGCTCGCAAAAAACACGGTTAAGAAAACAAACAAACAATGGAAACTCAAGATCAAAAGACACGTACTTTCTGTAAATGAAACTTCTGTCGAACACTTTCGACAATTTGAAAATGACCACGCATACTTTTCGACAGAAAAAGAAAGACTCTCTTACCTCAAAAATATAAACATTAGAATAGTTCAGCCATTTTTGCTGATGTGCATTCATAGAATCAAAATTGTACATATTGCAGAAGTGCACAACACCTTACAAAGATATGAAATCAGAAGTTTAATTTACTGGGAATGAATTATCAAAGTACACTTACATCTTATTTTAGCTGTTTCTTCTACCAGTATGACACTTTATCGTTTCAGGAATACTTAAAAGAGAGAAAAAAATATTAAAATTACTTGGTGATTACCCGGAGTTGCCCAGAAAATCTTTTTTCACTCGTTAGTCTCACGAACCTACTCGCCAGGAGCCGCACAGTTCGAATTTTTGCTTCCGAGGCAAGACATCGCAGGCAGCGCAGCTCCACCATTTCATTGAAACTCTTTTAAAATATAAACCATTTTTCCAAATTATACGAATTACAAATGTTTTTAACCCCCCAGGAGACTTACATCTAGTAAGTACGTGTTTGGCAAACACGGGGCCCCGAGCTGAGTCTGGCATTACTTTTACTTACTTGTACCGGGCTCCTTCCTTTCTCTTTCCTGACCTTCCTTGGTCACCTCTTGTTCTTTTCGATCCCGACGCTACTCGGTTGCGAGGGCTAGGGTATATTTCATTTTCCTCGTTGTAATGTTTTGATGTAATGATATATGTTTTGAGATAATATGCAATTCAGGAGGGTTTTTAGTGGGTATGGTTGAGTCATTCGGCGAGTCCCACGCGCGGGGAGCGTCATGTTGGCTCTCCCTAGAGCGTAACTGCATTTTCCCTACCTGTACAAGTTTTTAGGGCTCTAATAACCTCGATGCCGACGAGCCGTAAAACCCCACTAAAAAACAATGTTTTCAAGCTTTGTTAAATGCACAAAACAAATAAACCGTTAAATTTGACGATGATTGATTTTTTCTTTCTTAAAGTGCTCTCTTAAATTGAAGTATTTTAACTTTACTATTTTTAATAACGTTCTTACAATAATGTAGGAAAACCTTTGAAGATAGACATATGCTGTCGCGGACTATTTTGTAGAACTCTTGTAGGCAAACAATATATCCATTCATAGATGTCACCTAACTCTAATCGGGTAGGCGGCGTAAGGGAATATACCTCATTTCATTAACATTTATGGTCAAAAACATTTTATATATATTTTTTCACTCATTTTGAAACTAAAAGTTAGCCTATGTTCACCTTGGACATATTAACTATCTCCTTATTAAATTTCATCACGGTCGGTTCTGTGGTTAAATCATGATTAAGTAACAATCAGACAGACACCAATATCTCCTACATAGAAATGTTGAGGGCACTCAGTCACAATGTGCTGTATGGTCAGTCGATTTGCATCACAATCAGATGACGATGATTGTATTTTTCCCAACTTTAACAGAATTTTGGCACATCTCCCATGTTTGGTCCTCACTTGGGTTAAAGCCGTGCAAGTTCTTTGTGGAAGGTCAAATCCAGAGGTCTTCTTCATTCTGTCAAGGAAGTCGTGAAGAGCAGGGGTTGTTTCTTCTTTCCATTTCTGAATCCACATTGTTGCAATGTGGAAGTTCTCTTGTTCCAGATGTTGGCTGTTGCTACAGGAGGGTTTCGTGATTTGATCCTTCTGTGACAATAAGGATGTCCTTGTTTAATGGAAGACTAGGGTTACCGTTGATCTTTCTATGCTCGCGAACCAAAGCATCCTGTCTGCGAAGATTTGCAGGGGCAAGGTGCCAGTAAGGGCTGGGAGCCAGTACGTGCGTGTAGATTTAATAGTTCCTGAGATCAGTCTCATGGTATTGTTCAATTGTGCATCTACTTTACCTCCTTGTGGACTGTTCAGCCAAACAGGCGCACCATATTCAGCTGCCGAGTACGCCAGTCTTGTCTTGATTGTCTGAAGTCAATGCTTTCCATTGTCTCATTCCATTTCTTCCTTCTTGCCCCGTCTAGGTTCTGAAGTATTTTGGAGTCTGCTTCTGGACTTCCGCTTTCGAGGAACTCCTTGTAATGCGTTTCTGTTTCAGGACTCCATCCTGGAATGTATTCCTTTCGATATCCTCTTGGAATGTACATTTTTGCTGTTGAAAATACGGCACCAACAAATCTCTTGTAGTTGGAATTTACTGGAGGAATCCATCTGATGACCTTATCAAGTTCAGTAGAGAAAGATTTCCAGTCTGCCTTACAAACGTTCCAATGAGGTTTCGGAAACGTTGTTACTAAAGGAATCTGCAGTTACAAGGAGGATTGGTCTATGTTGAGAGTGAGGAAAGTCGGGGAGAACTTTTCTTGGTAAAGAGAGCACGTGTCCGTTGTCATCTTCTGTTACAAAGCAGAGGTCAGGATTATAATCCCTTTTTCACGCTGCAGATTTGAAAGTTCCTTTATCCTTAACGTCGAAAACTAGATGTATATCCGCCCATTCAACAAGACTTTCACCACATATATCATTATTTTCATATTTCCAAAAGGTGTGGTGGCTGTTGAAATCTCCCGCATAGATATCAGAGTGCTAGTGCACATTCAAAACTGAGTCAGACAAAGGAATTAGGGGTGGTTTATTGATGTTTGTAATTCTGATATTGATGACATCAGTAGTGACTATTTGCATATTATCATTGCCAGACGCTTCAACAAGTTTGTAGATANGAGACAGATGATACACTGCGCCAATACACTTATTTTCTGAGATTTTTCCCCTAGTGCGTAGTTGGCTCTCATCTGCAGTATGTGTTTCGTGGAGCAGAACGACATCCTCTGATTGTTGTCTAAGAATTTTTGAGAGGAGTTGGTGTTTTGATGAACTAATACCCTCAACATTCAATTGGAGAATACGAAGTGTTCGACCCACATGTCTAGTTTTCGAAATTCTTAAAAGAACTGTTGGAAGTCATTGTCATTTTTGTAGTGTAATTGCCAGGAGATCGCCAGGGATAGTCTGGCTGTCAAATGCTGACGTTCAGTTCAGTACTGGAATTCGATTCCAAGTACCTGAGCAGGGGAACCACGTGCAGGGATCAGCTCACCCCCTATTCTATGATTAAATAAATTAACAATATATTTTCTGTTTTCATAATGAGTCGTATGTGAATTGTAGTAATGACTTATTTGTTCCAGCACGANTATATATATATATATATATATATATATCTTGTGAAAATGATTTATCATTTTCAACCTATATTCAGATCACACCATCATCAAAGTTTAATTCATATTTAAAGCACAACTTTACTCTTTGTAGACATACTGATTCAATGTTTGTACATATAGCGCGATTTTACCTAACTATTGTGGAAATGATTGCAATATTGGTGGTTGTAACCACGCTTTAGGTAGCGTTTTTATTACGTGATTAAAAAATGAAAATTTTCATACATTAGAATTCTACACATTTTAGAATATTAAATACAATTAGTACATTAGAATCTTTCATATTCTAAAATATCGAACACCATCTTAAAATTCAAAAATATCGTTATTTACAAAAATTAAAAAATTGTTGTACAAATACGCAACTTACTACATATATTAATGTAATAAATACTTTAACAGACAATATTGTTAATTTTCCTGTTTTAATGATAGAAATTTGTACATTTAACAAATGACAGATATATTTCTATAAAACACGTTTCAACTTTATATATTTTAATGTTTTTTTTAACTTTCTCAGAGAAAACATTTTTCTTCTCTGGCAACTGGAACATCTAGTACTCATATTTTTTATAATAATAATAATAATAATAATAATTTTAAATGTTTTAATGGAAATCTTTCAAATTACTCTGCGTAAAAAATGCGTAAAAATTCATTTTAAGATGTATAATATCTACTTTCGAGATGAAATACTTCATCGATACTCTTTCAAAATACAGTAGTTTCTTTTACTGTCCAATAGTCTCTTCTATTTTGTTTTAATGAAGATATTTAGGTTCTTCAAAGTCTTTGATGAATATTGGCTTTCGAGTAGTAAGAATGTCTTGTGAATTACAGATTTATCTGTAAATTCTAATACTTCTGTTGATAAAAATTAAATTACAATTTTTATTGTATTCACAAAATAGCAGGTACAATAGCAAAGAGACTAATTTTCGATCCTCTCTACTCGCTACTCCTAATGCGCTGGTAATTATGATGATGTGTCAGAATTGCTTGTGGAGTAGAGGACTTCTAACAGTATATGCTACTTCGGGGACACCGTGTTGAGGTTCCTCTGTGCCCTAATCGTTGCACACGACCCGCGCCTGTTCTCAGACGACCTCCTAATGACAGGATGACGAGGATGACATGCGAATGGGGTGAATGATGATAAGTGAATGTTGTGGTGGAATGATAGACATGGGAAACGGTAGTACCCCGAGAATACCTGTCGCAAACCCGCTTCGTCCACCACAGCGAATTCTTCTTCGATCAGACAGGGTTTGGACCGGCGTCACCAGAGGTAGAAGGCGAGTTCGCAATGTGCTACGTCTCGGGTCGCCCCTTCTAATGCGCTGAAAAACATTCGACGATGGATTAACATCAGTAGCTGTCGCTTGGGGCGCTGCTCATTAGAAGAGACTGCGACACACAAACTGCGGCGCCTGAGGTTCCAACATGCTCATCTGTCTTGTTTCTGCTTAACTCTCCAATCATCTCTTAAAGTGAAGCACAGCTCCCATTTGCAAAAGCGTTTTCCAATGAAACGTGTTCTGAATATTACGATGCGAGATAGGATAAAACTTGTGCGCGAGAATTAAATGGGGAATCTTTTATTTGAAATATTTCTTGTAAAGAATACAATTTCGTGTCTGTTGTTATAACTTATTCATTTTTACCAAGAAGTAAGTACTACGGGTGATGGTGGTTGTATTTAATTGTCAATATGTTAAATTCATCATCTTTTATTCCTTTCTCTTTTGGGTTTTCTTTCTAAAAATTTGAACGGAATTTATTTTTAGTACTTTTAGAAATACGAGAAAACATTCGAAAGTGATATGATGCTTCATAAAAGTACTTCGAACAATATTCCTATAGTAATATAAATAAAAAAAAGTCGATGTATGTAAGTGGCCATGCGTCACATCTACTCCTTAACAACGACCTGATTTCAAAGAGACATGGAAATATTATAAAATTATAACTATAACTGCGTCAAAATCCTGGGAGATTTTTAAAACTCTACTACAATCACTGAGAGGAGGGAATACTTTAATGTAGCTCTGTCCAACTTTCCCGTATGCAGCCCTCGAAACATTTTAGCTGTAGTACGTTTTACATATAATTTTTCATCAGACGTTGAGGAGCACAACTTTGTATTATAACTCTATGGCGTAAGAATATTTGATGTAGCATGTCCGGTGAGGGGAAATAGAATAAGTGTGTTCGGTATTACCCTCTCATAGATTACAATATGAAAAACTTTTATTATAATAATAAATATTTCAAATACTTTTTTCAAAATAAAAAAACATACTATTTTTTTCAATTTGAAGTAATATATTAATTTGTTGATGAGAATCAAAATATTGCGTAACAAAAAATAAATATGAACATTAGCTTTATGTCGGACACCGTTTTGTGGAACCACATTCGGTGCCAGCCAGATTGATCGTAAGTGTACAGAAAATGGCCCGAAAGCGAACATAAGTTGAAATTTTTTAAAGCATTTTAAGAGTCAGCAAGTCTTGCGACCAGATCGCCGACCCAAACACTTCCCTAGATACCTTTATTTCTTGAATGGTAACCACAGCAGTTGAAATTAATGCAGTATATTTATTATATAATATTTATTCCATGCCTTTTGGCGAGGTTCAGGCCATGAGACCTGATCTTCCACATAACCCTTGGACTTGGGTAAGGGAATTGGGAAGGACAGATGTTGGGTAGCCGGGGAACTTATGGTACCGAGCGATATTTGTCTGGAGTAGGTGAGGCAAACTCCAGCTAAAAACCTCACCTAGTTCGGTATAGTCTCTAGTCTTAGACGCAATGGGAATTAATATGGGACTTGAGAGCTGAAATAAAGCCTTATTAGACTAGTGAAGCGGGCAAACTTCATTCATTACACCACATGCACAATATTATTTTTATAAGGTAATGATGAATACATTTACATTGTTACATAGATATACTTTACTCCGATTGTTTCAATGTTTCAAATACCGAAGAATGACGCGTAAAAATCTTGCTAAAAAGTTAATCAACTAAATAGACACGCGCTGTCATGTGTCGGTACATTCAACACTAACATTCTAGACATCACTTCGCTCACCACAAATCGTCAAACGAAAGCAAGATTTTGATAATTTATTCATGATGAATGATGTAATAAGTTTGTACTGAATATATATATTTGTTTGAAGTTCTTTCTCTAGGAGTCGTAAATAGATAATTGTTGATCAACCATAGTCGACAGTTGTTAAATTTAAGTGTCTGAAGAGATATTTTTTGTGTGTGTAGAGAGCGATCGAGAATTTGCGATATTAAAAACGGTACTGAGATATTAATTATTTATCAAGTATACTCATGTCCATTTACTGTACCCCCCAGGGGACTAGCATCTAGTAAGTATGTGTTTGGCAAACTCGGGGCCCCGTGCTGAGTCTGTCATTACTTCCACTTACATGTGCAAGTCTCCTTCCTTTCTCTTTCCAGACCTTCCTTGGTCACCTCTTGTTGTTTTCGATCCCGACGCTAGTAGGTTGCGAGGGCTAGGGTATATTTCATTTTCCTCGTTGTAATGTTTTGATGTAATGATATATGTTTTGATATGTTGTAATTCCGGAGGGTTTTTAGTGGGTATGGTTGAGTCATTCGGCGAGCTCCACACGCGGGGAGAGTCATGTTCGCTCTCGCTAGTGCGTAACTGCATTCTCCCTATCTGTACTGAATTATTGGGCTCTAAAAACATCGATGTCGACGAGCCGTAAAGCCCCACACAAAAAAATCCATTCACTGTATAAGCTTACTGATTGAGGTAGGGGTCAAGAAGACGACTCTTGGCATAAACATACGTCTCCGTGCGTCCGTAGTTTTTTTTTTTTGTGGGGCTTTAGGGCTCGTCAACATCGAAGGTCATTAGAGCCCATGCAAGTAGGGAAAAATGCAGTTTCGCACCATAGAGAAGAGCCGTAGTGACTCTTCCCCGTGTGTGGGACTCGCCGAATATCTCGACCATACCCACTAAAAAACCCT
>NNCF01125989.1:221049-242953 GCA_002313205.1 Laupala kohalensis | reverse complement strand
CGTGAAATCCCCAGCATCCGATCTGTTACTCGAGGAGCGAACCCGAGATTGGTTACTGGGGTGGTGGGGTTCGTCTGTTCTTCCAGTGGTCCACCGAACGGACGACCAGCTAGACCCAATTATGGGACTACCCTTCATGCACCTAACTGTACTCGAGCCCTCTCCCCATGTTTCGGAATCCAGAAACCTTACTGGATTACCGAGCGTGCGATGGGTATCGGCTCGAGGCGCAACCCGTTTGCCTCTCCCACCTGACCGGGACATTCGTTCCATTTGTCCAGTGTCATCTAGGATATGGGCAGTGTACGTGTCCCGGTAGTAGTGCACCCAAGGTGGTGGAACTCAGTGCATTCCCCGCTGTCAGAAAGGTTGCCCTCTCTACAGCGGGTCCGTTGAGGCCCCTTGCGGGGTTCTCTGCTCGTGTTAGACAGGTTTCCCCGTCACCCTGGGTTTCCACAACGAGTGACGGACGATCTCCTCCTTTACCCCTTGAACAGATCCGTTGCCCGTGCGCTCGGGATTGGGCACGGGACCCGAGGGGACTCGAGCCGTCTGGGGGTCGATCCGGCTGAAAGTGTAGAAGGTGGATAGAAGAAAGATCGCTTTTTAGTAATCGCGGCTATATGAACTGGGACATTAATGTGGAAAGCAACAAATATTTCCTAGTCCCGCCGGGAATTGAACCCTGAATAATCTGGTGTGCAGCGAGCACAGTAACACCGTGGCCACCGGAGCTGCTACTGCTGTTTCGTGAAGCTCGCTCCCTGCCTGGTGGCCATCACGACACAACTGACTTGTAGGGTAGAACCATTTCATATTGTACATTATGATCCAGTCACATAGCAGTGTGCTCCTGCTACGTGTCTAAAAAGAGAGAAGTGTATACAGTGGAACCACGATTCACCGTGATCACGATTGACCGTGGTGCTCTATTCCATAAAAAAAAACCCTACATACATAAATCCAACTATTTCCACCGTTGTTTGTAGGTTCCTTGACTTACATGATGTAATTAACTTGAGAAAAAACGGAACTGAAGTAAGGAAAATAATTTTAAACGGAAAAAAAACAAAGACTGATTATTTCTTATTTCAACCTCTGATTGTGTGACATTGTACACACGCATGTATGAATATGTACATAATACGTGAAAGAAGAAGTGTCTCGATAAAGCGTGGTTTTCATTTATCCGTGGGACATCTCCCTCCCCCCACCGGATAATCGAGGTTCTACTGTATATCTAAATGTATATTCCAAAAATTGGGGACAATATATAGACAATCAAAGGTATTCCTTGATTACGAATAATTTGCGTCGGAATCAATTTTTGGGAAGACGAACGGCAAGAACGACTGTTTTTGGGTAGTAGAATCATTGGGGACGGCTGATGTGATATGCCTCCAGAAAACAGCACAGAGGCAAATGAGGAGAGGAAGCAAAGAAACATGTACTTAATTAAAAAATAGAGGATGAAATAAAAAGGGAAAAGGGAAAATATTGAGAGAGGAAATAACCAATACGGCGTATAAACCCTGGTAATGGATATGTGCTGAGGAACAGGGTAAAAGAGATCAATAAATAAAATGAAAAAGTAACTTGTTGAACTAACGAAAGGGGAAAAATTATAACTGGGCATTTTAACTTCGGAGTCTATCTAGAGAGATTTGGAAAAGTGATTGACAGTAGAGTATGTGAGAGAGAAGAGGAAATACCTGGTCACATGCTCTGACACTGCCATCTATATGATGAAGAAAGGAGTCAATTTAAAAGAAACTGAATTAAAACAGGAGAAATGTGCATCAGAGAAGGATCACATTTACTAGACACAAAAGAGCATATGAAAATTCGAGAGTTTACGGAAAAGGTTAGTGCAATACGGGATATTATTCAAGGAATTAGTGGATGGGTTGTTTACTCATTGGAAGAGACTTGATTTCTGATGAGATAAGAAGGGATTGAGATTGGGGTATGACATATGCGATTTGATGAAAATTAGTAAACACGTAGAGCGATGTTATCTGAGTACTTTTTTTCATATCTTCTGGCAATATTAGGTCATGAGGTCTCGTCTTCCACCTGACCATGACTCGTGTGACGGAATACGGGAGGAGAGAAGCAACCGGAAATCTACATTTCGAGCATTAAAAACATTGATATAGAATTGAGTCTCGTGGAACACTGCGATAAATTTACTTCATTGCTGAAACACTGAGCTGTAATGCATAGTTATTGTTAAAAGAAATTTTGTCTAATGATTTTAATTTTGAGAGTAAGATGGTAACCAATAAAATATATTTAAATGCTGTGTACAAATCGTACTAGTAATTTAAGAGTTTGCATTGTAAAAAATGAAATCGCATCAGCAAATTTAAAAGGTTCCCGTTCGAAGAAAAATACCGACAAATAGAGACAGTTTTCTTCTGTGTACAAACCGAAATTTTCTGTAAAATAACTGAACTCTCTTAATGTGATCAAATTAATCTACAGCACTGAAGGAATTGTCTATTTAAAAGTCTCCGAGTAGACTGGAGATAATGCTGTTTTTACGACCTCAATCTGCGAGTCGTAAGCTCTAGACCGCAATATGGTTTCCGAGTGCTCTGAATGTCTTGGGATAATTCGCACACATTCTGGAGCGCTTGTCTTCCGACATGATGAGCCCATGAGACGCTGTGCGTGATTCGCTTGCTAGGAGCTCAAGAGTGTTTCCAGGAACAGAACGACGAACTCAGAAGATGCAAAGACAGAGGAAAGGACGTCTGGGGGACGTTATCCAAAGTCAGTAAGGGGTTCGGAACCGTGAAGGGCGAAAGAAAATCGAATTGAGGAAGACAGTGGTGAAAACAAATATCGAAATATCCAAAATCCTGTTTCTAGATACTTAAATTAGCAATTTCGAGTTAAATTTAAATCAAGTTGATGTCTCAATCAGTTCCAGAGATATACCGAAAAAAAACGAAAATTAAAAAGTTATGAAAATGGGGAGAGGGAGAACTTTTCGAAATCTCAAGTAAACAGAGTTCTTTGAATTGCTTTGAAGCTCAAGTGTGCAAATTTTCGTCATGCTTGGATAAAAACTGTGGATTTGTGAAATATATGTACAAAAACACCGCTCGGGACAGTCTTCTTTATATGTAGAGATTCAGCATACGTTACTATCTTCCTGAACCGCTAATGTGAGCACGTTGAGCGTTCGCTTGCTTACGACAACGTCATCATTTGCGAGCTATTTACAATACAAAATATTTCTTTAATTTTTGGAACATGTTGTAATTGCTTCGTGCCAGATGAGGACAGTAAAAAGAATCGTCGAAGTTCTCATTCAGTTTCTGCAGAAGCGTGTGACCGGGCGTTGTAGTGGATAAGGAGTAATTTAGCAAACAACATTCCATGTCACTTGTTTTGGATGGCACATATAAGACGTTGTAGAGTCTAACATTAGACTGTTTGGATTAATGTTTCCTTTCTAGGCATGATTTCCACGTGGATTAAACTTTGGTGTCAGAAGAATGCAGCAGCAGTTTTGAAAACATGTTTCTCGTCGCAGTTAGTGCAGTTAACGCTGTAGCGAGTGCATTGAAAAATAGGTTAAGGTCCTGTAATAAAGTTTTGTAATGGTATCTTTAGTTGTTCTTTGCTTATACCCAATTGTTCTTTACTTGGATGACTCTCATATATTATTAAAATAATTTATCTCTTTATACTGACTTATGATATTTTTTTCTGATTTTCAAGTTGTTGGATTACTTGTTAATAATTCCCCATCCTG
This sequence comes from Laupala kohalensis, assembly GCA_002313205.1. Taxonomy (NCBI): domain Eukaryota; kingdom Metazoa; phylum Arthropoda; class Insecta; order Orthoptera; family Trigonidiidae; genus Laupala; species Laupala kohalensis. The sequence continues at coordinate 239,184 of NNCF01125989.1, read as the reverse complement.
TTTCTGCCTACCAGCTCTCATGCAGGAAATATGTGCAATCATTGATGAAGAGCAAGCGTACTTTACGCGGGAATACAAAGCGAATATCCGACTTCCCTCGTCTGTCTCGTTATGAATATGCAAATACCGATGCCAGCCCTCTCAGTCGATTAGTGAGTGACCTAGTAGTTAAACGATTGATTTACTATTACGACGAGGCAATGATAATTGTTTAACATGTTTACAACGGCCCTATGTGAAGTGTTTCACTTCAACATTGTTTCAACTCTGTTTATATTTGTTTCTACTTGTTTTCATCTGCAAGACATTGTGTATTTCACAAAAATGTTTCAACTTAATTTTTAAATATGAACTTGCGATTCAATGAGGAATTAATGTAAAATGCAACCTTTGAACTGAAAAATGTGGACGGGAATTTGGCCCAAAACGTTGTTGATGCAACACTAGTTTAGAGATTTAACATACCATGTGTTGTTGGAAACTGGTTGGTGAACATAATATGATTGTCTATAATATAACACGTGCAATTGAAGTGTGTGATTGACAATTTCTAAGTCCGTCCACATTTTAACATCTCGTCTCAATGTACGAATTATGATTATTAACTCATCCATTACACATTCCATACGCTATGCGTATCCACAGGAACGTTCAACTGTTATTACTCATTGAAATGCAAACACTTAAGGTTCGATTGAGTTCTTTTGCGTTTGTGAACCGAATTATTAGCTTTTCTCTTTCGAAAGAATGATTAATTAGGCGCTATTGAATATTTTGTTAGTAATCATTCATATCATTATTCGTTTGGCATTCTTGACTTATTTATGTTTCTGATGCCTGGTGACGTAATATAATGACGTGGTATAAATGACGTGTTTTCGCTTCTGTAGGAATAACCTTTGAAGTCGACATGTCGCGACGTTCCTGTACATGCCTTCTAAAACCAAGAGATGCAATATAGCCAAAGATATTGAAGTCTGATATTACCATCTCTCATTTTCTCAATGAAATGCAATGGGTGACCTTCCGGAAACGAATGAGTGATGAGCAAATGAAATCAATAAATTAATTAAATAAATTTATTGTAAAAAAAGCGGTACGAACTGCGTATGACCACGTATCGGAGTAACTCTTCGAAATTTTGCATGTGAACTCTAGTTTTATGGAGAAGATTTTCAATTTTTTAAAATAAAAAAAGAGTAATATTTGTTGAAACATTTTCTTTTGTTTTTATCGAAGCAGGCGCTGCAATAAAATTGAACTTCGTCAACTCCTTGGGAACTTTATAAGTGTAATTCTTTGAGATATATTGGTGCTCCGAAAGCACTTGAACAAACAATGAGAGATGAATTGATTGTGTCTTATTAGTTGAAGCACCTTCTGAGATAAAACGCAAGAAAACGTTGCAAACGAAAGTTATTTTTTGTTAATAAAAAATCTCCAATATAAATAGCGTCCTCGCTTAAAATTTTGAAGTCATTCCCTGGCCTTTTCCGTACATTTTAGGAGTGTAATCCACCGTGAGTTAATTGAAAATATGAGGGAAGTAATGTAGGGATGAACGGGAAGAGTAATTATTAATTTAATAAAACTTATTGTCAAATAAGAGTTACAAACTACGCCTTGACCACGTAGAGGACAATAAACTTAAGTCATTCTCCGGAAGCAAGCAAGGGATCATCTCGTTTATTCCGAACGAGGGTCCTAAGGTAGACTTGACATTTCAGCACACTGCTAGGATAAGAATAAAAATAGTTAGCTTCGTGTTTTAATATCTACAGAATACCATCAAATTTGTATTAGAACGAATAAGTTCCAAAAGTTTTGCCAAAATTGTGTATTTGATCTTAAGGTGGAATGGACGTCTGGTCTTCGACACACTCTTTATAATATAAATAAATTGCACTAGTCTTTTTGATACAAAAGATCTTCAAATTCATCGTTTCAGCGATTCCCATTCAGTACCAGAGGAATAGTATCAAATGTTGGAGTCAAAATATTACAATGATTTCAATCATAATATTTTTATAATTTCTTTTATGTGTTTCAAAACAGTAAGTAAAGATATTATTTTGAGATAATACTTTGTTAATACGTGTAGAATTAAGGTCAGAATATGAAGATCGTTTCGGAATCATATTAGATGAAATTTTTGAACATTATCATTATAATAAAACTACCAGCACCATCCCTTTCTGACACAATTCTAGACTCAAAGGTGTGCAGTATCATAATTTTATTTATACCTTTTACTAATTACCATGTTCAATATTGAAAATGACTGCAATTGAAAGTGATGTATTATCAATAACGTGAAATTGCTGTCGATGCCTGGAACATTCACAACCTTTGCTGGGACGAAGTCCCAAATTGAGGGAAATAAATCGATCCAATGAAATTAAACGAAATTCGAATAAACCGTAAAATGCAATATAATCAGGAGGTAATAAAAGTTTTTTAAATAAACTAATTGCTTTCTCCAACTACAGTAAATATGCTATTATTTTCTATTTTGTTTCATAAAACAAAAAAATGTTAATAGTGAATTAATTTTTGATATTCTTGCACTATTGTTTCTTGCAGTTTAAAAATATTTGCTGTTTTTTTTTCAAAAATATTATTGTTCATGTGATGTAAAGTTATTTTAATCCGTATTATTCTTTCACTGTGATAGTACTTTCAAAACTGATTAAATTTCTTTTTTTCATTGTTTTTGTTTTTATCCTATTTATCCATAACAGTTCATTTGTAACTGTACGCAACCTCGGCACGGTTGAGTACATTAACTTTTCAATCCTGTTCCGGCTTTTTCTCCGGATTTCCTTCACGTAGAGGTGGGTTTTTACAAAGACGGGTCTAATACTTTTGTTATTAATCTCGAATTCTTAGTGCCCATAATATCTACGCTTCATTTTGGAATAATAAATGGATAACAGCACGTATGTATTAAATAACTTCTTTTGTAATTATAATAAATCCACTACTGCCCGTGGGTTCTTGATTGGAATACATGAGATGATCCCTCGCTGATTTCCGGAGAGTAACTTAGTTTATTGTCCTCCACGTGGTCATACGCAGTTTGCAACTGCTATTTTCACTATAGAATTGATTATTTTTATTTATTTTGATATGCAATGAAAAAATATGTAATAAAATAGTGATGCAAAGCCATTGCACATACTTTCTCATATTCGTTTCTCCGTCTGCTGAATAGAGTGAAAAAAAATCCTACAGTGAAAGGGTCGTTTCTGGCGTGCGGTCCTGCATATTTCGGTCGTCTTCGAGTGATCTATTCACGCTCAAAGTCGCTAGATGAACTTATTACTGTNAATCGCTAGATGAACTAATTACTGTCTTTTATTTGAAATTTGAAAGTGACAAAAATATTCAGTATATTATTTCAAAACTATAGCAACATAACAGTCTAAGAAATATCGTAAAATTGAAGATGTAATTTCGTTGTAGAGAGAAATTGTTGTAATTTCGTATCTGCAGTGCGTTTGCTGTTCTCCTATGCCCTTTATCATTATAATATCTTTCATTTCAGTTTACGAATAGTGTATTCTACGTCTGATTGGTCCATTTACACAGCTAAATATTATTCAAGTTTCTTGAAACAGTAAACAAATGCGTAAATGTAGCAGATAGAAATTATTTTACTGCCTCTATACCAAACTTTCAAGCGAAACTCCGCTAACGCGAATGTAATGCATACTAATTGTACATAACGTACAGAAAAATTAAGCAAAATTGTTGGAGCCATTTTCGAGAAATATTTAAAAGAGTACTTTGACCTTTATGTGAAGTACGCTTTATTTTAAAGTAAAAAGAAAATTAGAGTGCATCGACAACAAGTACATTCAACCGTAAATACGAAATGCTAATTAAATTGATTAATGAATTTATTTTGAATTTCTGCGCCCAGACGGACATACGGACAGACGGACGTTATGACAAAAACCACTTTTTCAGAATCAGGGATCGCCAAAACGGATATTTCCGTCGAAATGTCGCTTTCGAAATTCTTCACGACTACAAAACGTCCTATATACTTCTTTGTATTAGAGAAAGTAAAAAGTAGCACCGGAGTGTCTAGTGCTGGTCCTAGAAACAATAAATAAAACTGTCATGATAATGGATATCTTAATGATTCAATGGAGGGACTAAGGAGTGAAATAGTTAAAGAGAACGGATCCAAGAAACATTTCACGCAGACATTCATAACGTTCCATCTCTTGCCGCGATAGGAGAGAGTATGCCAGGAAGCATTGGAAGTATGTACACGTCCTCCGTGTTAATTAAATATCTGGAGTGAATGTGCTCCCATCATTCAATTGCAACGCTTCGAGAGAAAGGAAGGGAAGTTACGTCTGAGAAAAGCACGGGACTTTAAAGCTACGGGTTCAGTCGGTTGAAACATCAAATACCAATCTTAAGTGGGCCGAGGATAAAACACAAGAATGATTTTCCTTTAAAGAAGATTTAAGGTAATACAGATTTGTATAGATACGGTATTTAAAATATCCAAATGATTTTCTTCGAGAAGATTTGATGTAAGACTGTTTCTTATAAATTCTCGACATGTTCTAAAACGTTTTTCTTGTTCATTTCACCGATTAAATTCTTCTCAATTAAAAAAAGAAAGCCCCTTGAGAGTTGTCTCCATATGAGCCCATGCAATTTTAAACGCGATTTACTCGAAAACAAGTCGGTATTAGACCTTCTTATAGTCTTTTCTTACTATCAAACCAAAAGTTCAGTTATCCAGAAGCGCTTGGATGTTCACTACTTTAAAATATCCCAATGATTTTTTTAAAAAGAATAGTCAATATGATACTGGCTCAAGGACACGTACAGTTGTATTTTAAAAAAAATTCAAAAGAAATCTATTTTTATTAAGTATTATTGTTATATTGGAAAATTTTATTAATGTTTATAGTACCACTTCAACCCTAGATTTATCCTACCAAAAAGAAATAATACTTCAACTATGACAATTTCGCGTACTGCACAGTCATGGACACTTATATAGAGCGCCTTTTATTTAAAGATAATTACATCCTGTAGGAAGGAAGAGTAATGAAATCTTAAAAAAATATCGGAAAAAATATTAGATATTTCGAAGTATATCAAAGTATTATTCACCCTAAAGTATTAATGAAATGAATTATTTATAACAAACAAAATCACATGGAATACTCAGAAACACGAAAAAAAGTTCAGTAATTACCAGAAGATCTATGTCTCGATTTAAGTACCGTCAAGAAAAGTTAATGTTCTAAGAACTGATTTCTAGTCTCACAAGGGGATTGGAAAGCTTGTAATTGATTGCGAAGCCATAAATGAGAGAGATACGGTTCAAGACCAGAAGGCAAAGCATTTAATATCTGTGTGGTTAATGTTCCCAGAAAACGGTCGATAAGCAGTATGTTCCTGAGACAGCAATGAAGGTTGTTCCACAGAACATTACGCAAATGCTGTAAAAGACTTCATCACATATTTTATCTTTATTAGAATTCAGTTATAAATGGTGGTACGCGTAGACAGCAAATTTACGAGGATTTACTGTGGGTAATCCCTGGAGTTGTTTAAGATGGTAGATGTTGGAATATCCATTATAAATTACAAATTGATACATTATGTGTATAAAAATTGATAAAAAACATTTTAAAATTTTCAATCATGACTACTTACACCAACAATCAACTATATTTTTATTGAGTAGCCATTATTTTTGATTTGTTGCTAGCAGAGGCAGTAGGCTGTGGAATTATTTTTTAAAGTTTGTTCTGCTTCTGTTAGCACTGATGAGTACTATGTGTTCCTTTATTCATAGATTTACAAATACATATCAAAAGATATTTAGTTACATAAAAATGGTCAATTTTAGTACCTCTTGTAGAGAAATATTTTCATATTTTTTAAGCTCTTTATACAGAAGAATGTACTGAAATTTTTGTTTTTTTAAACGAATTTACGGTTTTAATCTAAGTACGATGGAAGTTTGCACACACGACCTTGTAAACAAGAGTAAGATATGACTCTACGTCTACGTAAGATATCAAACACTTCTTGTTAACCCCTTAATCCAAAATTTTGGTACTTTTGCTCCGTCCTGGGTTTTGGCCTCGAACTTGACTTGGGTCCGTCTAAATAAACTTTGAACGGGCTGTGGATGTGAAGATATGCTCCACAAGTGGGGGTTGTTACGGGTGTTATGAGTGGTTAGACTCGCAACATAAGGATGAATGAGCAAGATTCTAGTTCCGCACGCGGTACGCGGCAAGAATCCTACATTCTTTTATTGTTTCAACACTGAACCCATTTTCATCCCATATTCATATTTTACCAGTTGATTAACAAGGTTATGCACTATTTCTGGTATTAATTTGAAACTTTTCAAAGCGGTGCATTTTAAGAAATTAAAAATCAAAAGTTCGATTTTGAACAAATTGATTTTTTTTCTCCATAAACAATGTCATATAGCATATCATAGTAATGATCATTAAATAAGCTGTAAAATGACTTCTCTACCAGGACTCTATCTCAATTAGGACAGTTTCCGGAACAACTCAAAAGTTTTGAGTAGAGCCGTTTTGGGGAGTTTTGTTTAAATTTTACATAGTTGTAACTTCCAAAAGGGTGGAAATTTTACCACAATATTTGGTACTTATGTTAATCATTATGATGGCTACCACCCCCTACAAAACTTTAATAAATTTGAGAGGGTCATGTGGAACATCTATTAAATTTGTGTTGATTTGACGTGGAATACTTAAATCTCTTCGCTGGCTATTATATTACTGGTAATTGAAAATATAAACAATGATATGAGAAATTATTTGTAATAAATTCGATTAATTAATCTTGTTTTCAGGTATTTTAAATCAAGGTTTACAAGGTTTCTTGCTACGTAGCGATCTTTCTGATCGATAGACGGTCGACAGAGCTGTGGGGTGTGATTACGTGGCCGTGGTGCATGGTGGTGCATATCCCTTCACATATTCCCCTTCCTTTCACATCACCTTCACTGTGATAACATCCCCTGCGCATGCATAAATTGTCCGCAAATATTTCTAGAAGGATGCTACAAATGGAATATTCCCTCGGAGTTAACACCCAAATGTGTCCATGAGTTCCAATTCAATTGGTGTGGTTTTTACGGGATAAAAAATTATGTGTAATGNCCATGAGTTCCAATTCAATTGGTGTGGTTTTTACGGGATAAAAAATTATGTGTAATGATTTTATTTTAATTCGTTATCGAGAGAAGATGAAACCTACTTTTGGAAGCATTTAAACATACAATTCTTAAAATTATCACGTATGACCGCTCAAGTCAACTTATCTATTACCATTGTCAAAAAAGCAGTTACAAACTGCGCATGACCACGTGGAGGACCATAAACTAATTTACTCTACAGAAGTAAGCAAGGGATTATTCCATCTATTCCGATCAAGAGCCCTAAATCAGAGGCACATTTAAAAAAAATTTCAACACACTCCTAACAATGAAAATGATTCGGTACGTGTTATAATATTAACATAATACCAACAAATTTGTATTCAATAAAACAGAAAAAATGCCATTTCACAAGTACGTCAAATTCTCAAACTATATATTATTCGGAAATTATTGTAGATAAATCGTAACAATCATATGATACTAAATTCACGATTTATTATTTCAATCGATGCCGCCCCTAGACATAATGAGGGCACAATTATTTCGTTTAATGGTGGTAGATTTAATAACTTATTGACGAATAATATTGTAATTTTGTTATAATTAAAATCAGTAAAAAGACATAAACAAATAAATTAATGCATTACGAAGAGCTTACAGCCAAAGAAAACAATTTATTAGTCATTTTGGAAGCTCTGTTTATAACACATCNAAAACAATTTATTAGTCATTTTGGAAGCTCTGTTTATAACACATCAAATAAAAAATCACCCGAAGTTGAAGGTACATAAATATATTCTACTATACAGAAAAAAATAGACAATCTTGCGTAACCTTATTTACATAGAATAACCAGAAACACATTTAAATTTTACTTAGCAAACTGTCGAAAATACTTAAAATTAAAAATTATCTCATTATTAGGAGTTTTCTTAAAAACTGTTGGATTGTCCCTAATTCATACTTTACTGTTGTCGTAACGTTATTTACTTAAACTTTTTGTATGATTTATTACTTTTTATTATTTATTCACAATCATTTGGGCATCTCAGCCGTGCTTTTCCTTATTCATACTACCTTCACTGCATCTGTTAAACATTTATTTTAAGATATTTGTTTTATTGTCATAAAATGAAACAAAATATCATTACCATTTGCTTTGTTTTAAAAAAATATTTGAATTATTAATCAATATCTTACTTAAAAGATAGGTAATTTTTATTCCTACAAAAATATCCTAATTGATGCTAAACATAAGATGTTCTACGCAGATGATGGTCATCATTCGTACCAACTTTCATCGAAATTACTCATGAAATTTTCAATGCTCTTGGTTCCTTGACATAAACTCGATTAAAATTAGTGAGTATTTTTCAGTTTCTATGTTATTAGTTGTGTTTTTAATTTATATATTGTTTATCAATATTTTTTCGTACGATATTATAAATATTTACAGTGGAAACATTCGTAACTTTGTGGAAAACAACTTCATGAAAATTAATGACTGCTCCGTCAACGAAATGGAATGATTTCTTGGAGCAAAGAGCATAATGAAACGCATTCCAATTGTCAGAAACATGCAATAAATCTTTTACGTAACGGCAAAACGTGCCATTGTACCAATTCGTTTTGCGCATTCTTATTTCCTACTTCGTGAGATATATTTCACACTTCGTACTCTTTAAAATGTATAACGTTAGTTTGTATTTTTATTATACGTAATCTTGTTCTTCCTGCAGTTAAAAGATTATTTGTTTCTCTATGAAATATCTTTTGTACAAATGTGGATCATAATATTATTAAGAATACAAATAGCTTTCGGTAGTTGGTGGTAATATTAACACTGTGCTGTTTGTCATAATATAAAATGTTTTTAGTATTTGTAATTTTCAATTTTTTGATTTATGAAATTTTAAATGTAAAAATTAGTGTATTGTTTCTTGTTTATTATTTATGTATGTTTAAAAGTGATTAGGCGGAAAAGCGGACCAGATGACTCGAGCCTCGCCACGTAATAAAGACACTATTATCATTATTATTCTCCCTATAAAATATAGAGCAATTAAGATATTCGTATTTACAAATTATACATATTGGTCGTACATTTCTCAGTGGTTGGTTTTAATTTTTTGTATTACGATTTATTTCAACTAAAAATTTTAAATATAATATCGAGAGGAACGCGTACGAGACCACTTAATTATTTGAAAACGACAGAAGTAAGAAATCTAATTTTCTCTGAATATTTTGTAATTCAAAATTTTTGATCCTAAACTCCATTTAATGACTTTGTTAGGCGATGAAAAATGTATTATGTACTCCAGTTAGATTATATATAGTCATTATAAAACTTGAAACTCATCAATAAATGTTTGAAATTATTAAAGTATTCAATTCTCGTTGAGTGAAACAAATTGCGTGCTAAAGAAGCTGATTACCATTAAACCGGTATTTCTATCTTCTAAAGAACTTTTACCATTAAATGTCATCAAAGAAACGTTAATGCAACAGTAATTTCCTGACGTTTACATTATAGGTCTCTTAGGATAATGTCCATTATAAAACCGGGAAAGCTCATCAACCGAGTGAATTACTGAAATGAAGATAGTGTTTCTTACCTATTGTCCTAAAAGCGCATGTTAAGATTTCAGGTTCATGGATAAGTTATCATCTTTACGTTTATAAGCTATTTTCTCCAAGTGGGTGCTTAGGTTCTCAAGTTTTATTTATTGACTTTGTTTTACGAGAAACATGTCTTATTGCTTTTCTTTCTTATTGACGCGTTCGAATAATTTGTCTCTGAACTTCTTTAACACCGACATTGTTTTTATGTGAGTCTTCTCAGATCCTTAGGGAATGATTTACTTAATGGAACTAATTCTACTACTATTAACGTCCATTATGTAATCTAATTCAATGAATAATTAAAAATTAAAAACTTATGACCTCTTATGGACGAATAATATATTTGTTTTTTGTGAATAGCTCACCAGACGACGGCGTAAATCCTTGTCGAAACGTAGTGAACTATTCACAAAAAATAAAAATAATACTCCCGACATGTAAAGAATAAATATGAAGAATAGAGCAGTTCACTAAAATAAAAAAGTAAATGAAATTGTTTTTTAATATTTGCTCTTATATTTAAAAAATAAGAATTATAGTATCTATTATAACAATATTTTTTATGAAAATTAATTTGCTAGATTCACATATTCAATGACGTTCTCAAAGAGCACTCGCTACGCCTAGTGATGTGCAATGGGGCATTTTCAATGGCTTTCTCTACGAATCGCTGCCTTCTGTACGGGTTTGAGGAACTAAACGATATGAGGGGAAATAAGCGGGAATCGTAATTAGTCCAATTGAGTAGGTCTTGGTTTCAAGTGAAGCGCTCAATTTCCCCTCAAGTTTGTAGTGAAGTTGTGAGGAGATGACGTAATTAAGAGCGCTGTATTATAGTAAACATAAGTGATGTACAAGCGAGGCATTCGCGTTCATTCCAAATAATGATGTATAATCCCAACTTAACCGATATCAGAATTGAACACGTTGGTCTTGTTTGTTGATTGATGTTGTATACAACATTGTGACGTCATTGTTACCGCCAAGATAAATTCGAGTGTTTCAACTAAAATACTTAATTAACATTTAAGAACGTGATATCTTCGATTTTTACACTTATAAAAATATGGAATAGTATTCTAAGGTTAATCCTGAAAGATTTCTCATATATTCCTATAGTTTGTCAATTACTGATTTGTAACAACTTATGTTGCTCGAGTTCGTTACGTTTGTGTCTCAGTATTAGAAAAAAATTCTTCAAACTTCCTTAGAAACAATATTTATGTATTGTGAAAAAAAAACTGATGAAAAATAGCCTTAACTAAAAACATTGTATTAGACTATACGGTTACTCTCACTTATACTTTACGTTAGTTACCGTCAGTATTTAGAAAACTACTGTCCCGTAGTTTATAACAACCTCCAAGCTGTTATCGGTTACTATCCGTTCTCTGTTGAAGGTCACTGAATTTATTTTTCTCGTTACGGATGAGTTAAGAGTCAATGTAGTTCCAGGCATTTATCCTCTTCCTGCTTCATCACTAGTCGAAGTACACAATTCACTCACGCACTAGTGGTGGATTCGGCGATGAAAAACGGGTCAGATCAAATTTACACATTTCTTTTTCATCGATGTATTTGTCTTTGACATTGCCTTGTTAATCCAACGGCGTTTTGTCTGGTAGTAGCAATACGCATCTTTCATTGTGAGCGTGGAGGTAAGATAAGAAAGGTATCAACGGATCAAATAATTTAAAAAAATCAATACACAAGTTGTTTTGTCGCTAGTCTCGCGAAACGATCTAGTATATCTTTAAGTTCGGAGCACTCTCACGTCACGTAAATTTTGTTGGTATTTGAGGTCTTGTTATTAATTGTGACAGATGATTTTCTGTCACTCGTAATGATTTAAGTAGGGTCTTTGCTCTTGAGGAAGGCCATACCAAAGATGCGTACGTCAATAACGGTCCTAGGCAAGATTTATAGAATTGAATCTTCATCTCACAAGGAAAATTTCAATAAGTGCAGGTCGAAAGTGGTCCTGATGTTTCTTATACTGAATTATATTGACCACTGGAATGTCCTGTGAAAATATTATCCACGATAGCGTACTAGATGGCACTGAAAAAGAAAATATTACGACGAGTGGCCATTTTTGTACATTCCTTAGCAAGCAGACGAACAGTGATTGCCGAATCACGTGGCTGACCTTTGACTCGGACGACTTCTAGGTATCTGCACCATTCACGGAAAACAAGCAAAACAAAGCGTGATTTCCTATTTTGACGAAGGCTGTTTAACTTTTGTTTAATTAATATTTTCAAAATAATAGTTAAAAAAACAAAACTTTTAATCATCGATAATCTTTATGTACTTTATTATAGTTGAGTTACCTGACGTTTACCAAAACTAAGGAAATACAGAAAATACGCTCTACTCTGTAACGATGTATCAAAGTGAACATGATCCAACAACGCATAATATACATTTATTTTAATAGTTCTTATCATTTAATTAATGCATGAATGTTGAAATACTATTTGAAATATCGTTTAGTTTTCTTTTCTCTATTCACTTCCAGTTTCATATAATTGGGTTATATTTTTCATGTAAACTGCGAAAGGATAAAAGCTTATGGTCTCTAGGAAAGAGCTAATATTAAAGCGGAACTATGATTCGTTTTGCTTATTTCACTTTTTTGTGTCGCAGCATAACATCACTGATACTTTAAATAATATAATAAGAAATGTTTTTCGATATTTTAATACAAAACGAAACAAATAAAATTTTAATTATGAAGCGTTGTTTTATTTGTATTTTGTTTTATTCAAGAGATTCAGTATCAGAGAAGAATATAGCGGTTCCACGACACGCAATGTGGAACTTATGACAGCCGTCGGCAACCTTTTGCTACAGCAACAGTTTCGGCCAGTAGTGGAAGGGATTGACTTTCGTCATGATTACCCAAATTGGCGTCAAAAATAGGCAGATTTCCTGATTTTTTTCAGCGCTTTCCAGTGTGTTATCGTCGCTAATATTTTGACAGATCATTCCAGTAGTCAATAATATTTAGTATTAAAACATCAGTACTACTTTCGACCTGTGCCTGTCGAACGTTCCCTTGTCAGCCTGTAATTTGCTTGTTGTTAGTTGTGGTCGGAGGAGTCTTAATATTTGTCTGACTCCTATCCATACGATTATTCTTCAGAAATGGGGAAATTTGCTGGAGGCAAAGGAGTGAGGTTCATGAACAAACACGTTTTCAACAGATCCAACGTGTGTACACAAAATTTAGGTTATTGAGCAATGAAGAAGGTTACATTGGATTCGGCAGGAACCCACGGGATTGCCACCATCTTTACCTTGACAGGCGTGAATTCTTTTTAAAATGGCAAAGGAGCGGGACATAAAATGACAGAGGAGTGAGGAAATAAATTAATATCTGTGTCATGCACATTGAATCTGATGTTAAATAACCTAATTAATTTGTATGAATATGTTGTACTAGCAAAAAATAAAATATTGAAACAATCTTAACCTAACAGGATAGAGAGTTTTGGACATTTATTTCCCCATTTCTGTAGAATAACCCATATCATTTTCACGTGTTTTCGCGGGTCATTGAATTCGACCACGACTCCTCGTCTGATATGCGCGCGCCGTCGCTCACTTCGCGCTGAGTTCTGTTTCGCTCCGTAGCCACCAGAGCGCATGCGTCGACCGCGCATTGGCAACACGGATGGTGGTATTGGTCGGAGGCGGTGATCGCGGGTGGGGTGGTGGGGCTTGAACGACAACGAGTTTACTACTAGTCGTCTTCTGGACGTGCTTAAGTGCAGTGTCGCTTGTGTCTTTGTGTTTTGTGACGATGTGCAGGATTTTGGTGGCACGTGTTTGAGTTGATAGTCAGGGAGACTTCGTTTTCATCGCCTGGGGACTATTGGATGCTGCAGGATTGTGATCGGTGGCGAGAAGTGTAAACGTCACGATGCTATTGGAGATCCTGCTGTTGTTGGCTGCTTACGAAACAGGTAATAATACTGATATAGATGGTTATGACATTACTTTTTTATCCCGGAGGTTGTCCTTATCGAGCTTCAGTCAGTTTTTAACAACGTACTTTGTTCTATTTGTTCACTGTTCGAGCAAATTCTTCATTAATCGTGAATATAGCATTCATTTTAAAAGATTGGGTTTCTGAACAGAACGAAAATAATAGTTTTTTAAAGTTTCTTATGCATCACGACATATTTTTTCTCATTATTTTTAATAGTTTCTGTTATTTTGAATATTTTAGTGCATTTATTAACACAGATATGGAGTTTATGAAAAAAATATATTCTTTACACTTCATACCCATTCTTCACAAGAAAATTAAACAGAATAATTTATTGCAATTCAGCATTTCTTTTTAATGTTACCTGATATATATTTTATACTTTGACGTATTTCAAGAACTATGTCATTTTGGAAATTATGTTCATCAAATCGCAACACGAGAGTTTATTTAATTTCTTTTTGAACAATTTTATAATGTGGTGTCGCAGTAAAGGAAATTTTTTACACTTATTTTATGATTGAAGTCTTTTATTTTTACATAAATATAACCGAATGTTAAGGCAATTATTTTTGGGAATGTATGTATCAAATTTATGGCATAGATATTACAACTATATCTTACGTTTCATATTTAAATACATTTGCAATTAAATAAATTTTTCAATAATGTGAGCTAACCACTATTTATAATGAGAGTGGATATGAAGTACGTTCGTTAATATATAAAAAAAAGTTGTTCGAATAGAAACTCTTTGATAACTTCGGTTATCTCGTTACCTCCACCTTCATTCATTTCAAAGTTACGCGCCAATGAGCCACGCGTTATGAACTACCAATAGGACGGCAGCAGAAAACTTCGATTTACACCTCGCCATAAACGATACATCAGAAAGGACTATCTTGAGTCTAGTTGATGTTTTCACTGTGGTCTGAAAAATAAAGAGAAAATATGATGGAAGTTATTATAGTAATAACCACTATCAACTTCTAAGAATATTTAACCGTTAATAACTTTATACTTTCGTTCATTTTTCTACCTTCTCATTGGTCATATTCCTACGAATGAACAGACAGAATGCAGTGATCTAGTGGTAGCGTCTTCACTACCACGATCCCGCTGAGTGGTAGAACGTGGGTTCAAACCCTGCTCGGCCGAATTATGTGTGGTTTTCAGTGGGGATCTCCCCCACCTACCCAGACAAATGTCGGCTCGGTACCGTAAGATCCCCCGCAACCTAACATCTCTCCTTCCCAAATTCTTTCCCCAAGTCCAACGGTTAGGTGGAAGAGCTGGCCTTGAGGCCCGAACTTCGTCGAAGGGTATAAAATAAATAAATTTTATGGTATTATGATTCTGGAGAATTAAGTGTTTTTATTATTATTCAAAAATGTTTATTTTCCATAAACCTAGAAATAACATAAAAGCATTTTATAAATAATAATCTATGGTAACATATTTTTATAAAATGCTTTTATATTACTCTTTTTTAGTTTCAAACTGGAGCATAATTTATCCTTGAAGATAAATTGTAATAGTTGTAATTTTTACAATGAATTTGTGATTTCAGCACGTATATACATGGAATAAATATTACATTCATTGGGTGCATTAAATGTCACGTTGTCTAGTTTCAATTAATAGCGTAAAAGAGCTCTCGTCCATATCACAGGATATACAATTATCGTTTTTTATAGTGGATTTCTCAGCAACACCTGTTATATTTTATATATTACCCAAATTTGCAGGATGCTTAACAGCACAATAATATAATAAACCAGTTAAGTCCATAGTCATGGCATTTACGTGTTGTTTTCGCTAATATATAATTTTATTTACCTTGTAAAATATCTTCTACAGAGAAAAGAAATTTTGACTTCTTCTTCAAGAAAAGAGAAATGTCACTTGCAAGGAATTGTTACTTTTCTATTGAATTTCGATTTTCTCAAAAAAATTTTGTTTGTCTGGAGCAAGCGGTGTTAACTTTCCCAATATAAAATATTCATGTGATGAGCGAAGTTCAGAGAAAATAGACTTCATCAATGACATACAACAAACATTTGTTTCTATATAATATTTTAAAAGACAAAGGAATATTTAGTTTTGTCCCCAAAATCCTTGATTAGTAAAACACTTTTAACATATGTAGATTTACAAAATGTTTGTGCAAGAATCTACAAATTTGTGAGAACACAAAGTCCGTGATCGTATTTTAGTATCACAATTCGTAGGGAGAGGCAGTTCAGATAAGGTAAACAAAAGTTACATGTTGGATGAATTTGTAGCGCTACTTTGTCATCGATTACGTCATGAAAGCAACATTATTTTGTTTTTTTTCTATGTTGTATTCGATATTAGCATTTAATATTCGCAGAATAGAAGTTTTCAGCAAGTAATGTTGCAACTGTTACTAATATGTAATTAAATAAATAATTGATAACTTACGACCTTCCATGACCGAATAATATTTATATTATATGAGCTCACTTCGTTTCGACTTGGATTTACATCGTCGTCAGGTGATCAAATAATTACAAATTATAACAATAAACATAACAGGACAAAAGAACATGACATAAACAGAAATATAAACAAAAAATGTATTTTCAAAAAAGCAGAGACACAAACATTAATATCTTGGAGAATTTGTTACTAATATATTTTAATATGTCACTAACATAAATAATTATTGTCTGACCTTCTGACGTTTCGGCTGTCATGCTACCGAAGTTATAACAATAAAATAGGACTGTAATACAGCATCAATGTATAGTATATTTTAACATAACTCATTGTTTAATAAAAGACGTGAAAATAATACAAAAATATGTTACGTCACACCTGCCTAGAAAAGCATTTATCATAATTTTCATAAAGTTCATATTTTTTTAAACTGATAAGTTAAAATTGTTAAAATTATAATTTGAAATCAAATAAATAATTTAAGTCTTACGACTTTTGATGATCGAATACCATATATTTTGTGCCATTAATTTGCAATATGATTCGACTTTAGTTCTATTACTTAATGTTCCAACCTGGCCCGGGTGTTCCTTCGGGTAGAGGCGGATTTCTTATACAGGTTCTCTAGGCTTTTGTCTCGGGGCGCGTTTATTGAAACAAGAAATTGTGAATTTAATGTTATGTCAATTCTTATGATTTTTAAACACTATACTCAGAATTCGATATTAATTCGTACATGTAAAATATTTTTTTTGTGTTAAATTACAAACATGTTGATATTCTATTAGTATTATAACACGTAGCTAACTTTTTATCTTATCTAGGAATTTTTGCTGAAAGTTTTCAATCCTCCTTTGCCTTAGAGCCGTTGATCGGAATTGATGGGATGGTCCCTCGCTTGCTTCCGGAGAGTAAATTAGTTTACTGTCCTCCACATGGTCATACGCAGTTTGTAACTGCTT
The DNA here is from genome assembly GCA_002313205.1 of Laupala kohalensis. Taxonomy (NCBI): domain Eukaryota; kingdom Metazoa; phylum Arthropoda; class Insecta; order Orthoptera; family Trigonidiidae; genus Laupala; species Laupala kohalensis. The sequence goes on along the minus strand of NNCF01125989.1, from coordinate 221,951 downwards.
TTCTGACAAATTTATGAATTTATAATATTATAAATTTATTGTCGTCAGGTATAACATATTACGAGAAGAACCATAACAGAACAACTAACATGTAAACTCAAAATATGTTTACATAAAAACATAAATCACACGAACGTGTCATAATATTTACGATAAATTTTCGATAGCTTTTATGTCAGTACGTTAATTCAAACTCTCGTCAGTATTAAAAATATCATTTCAGATATTCTACGGTTGTAATAATTAACTTCTTCGTCCAATATTAATGTGTTATCCCAATCCATCAAGATATCATTTTGAAAACAATGTGAAGTCTCACAAATTCACATAGTTTGGTAAATAGATGTCTCGATAGAAGCAACCCACTACCTTGACCGCCTCGCCTACACCTCACCTACGCACATTGAATTGCTCTTATGCTGTCTCAAAAAGTAGTTAGTGAATTTAGGAGAACTGACAACCTACCCAATGTATTCCCCCATGTTACATACATGTTTTACAAGAAATAGTGATTTTATATCTTGTATTTAGCAGATGAATATTAGTATAATTTATAGTTTTTGCTTCAGCTGTGGCATTTATAAGACATGCCTTCACGATATATGCGTGATATATATTTGAATGACATTTCCAATTGCTTTCTTTTGACTTCGGATCCATTGATAACACTTGCTCGCGTTTCTACTAAACTGAATTGCCACTGGTGATTTTAGAAATGTTAGAAGTTCATGAGAAAACAAATTTCGATAGAGAAGATTGTGAGGGTGACAATGATTTTCCGTACATATCACATTCATCTACCAACATGATTAATTACATTTTCATACAATTGTATATTGGCCGTATTTTTACAAAAGTCTAAGATGTTACAAAGTTTACTCTGAACCACTTATTAATACCCC
>NNCF01125989.1:198429-219729 GCA_002313205.1 Laupala kohalensis | reverse complement strand
TTTTAAGATAATTACTAATTATCTATGGTAATGTGAGCTCGAGACATTACGTGCGAATATCCAGTCACTCAGTAGTACCAGAATAGTTCTATCTCACTAACAAATTTAACACGTTTCTACCATCCAGATTATTAATATTAATTCCATCACTATACCCTTACGGGCTTCAAAACTTCGTCACGCGATGTTCGCTAAGATGTGTACAGCAGCAGAAAACACAAGGTCCCTGACTGAGTTTTCAACAACTGCTCACTGATTCCGTTCTCTCACTAGTTCTCACTGACCTCACTTCCCAACAGTTTACTGACTCTCACTCCTCCCTTTACTGACCGCCGANTCCCCCACATGGTCATACGCCTGTCTCTTATACACATCTAGATGTGTATAAGAGACAGCCTTAAGTCACCAGCTCCGTTCATTGGCTGTGGTCATTTTTTCTCATGTTCACAACGCGGGCCGCGGCGGCGGTAGCAGCTGTGACGGTGGTGATGCCGTTACCGTTACGAAGAATGAGACTTCTTTTGGGGTTTATGTAACCAAAGGATTTCTGATGAAAATTTTTCACATTTTAATTTCACTTAGAACACGTCACTTATTTTATATTACCTCCTAAGTTTATTAAAACTTTTAACATTTTACAATAAATTATTCTTTGAAGAGTTATTTGAGTCACAAACAAATTATTTACAGAATTCAAGTCACTTTAGAAGCACTAGAAAACTAATTATACTACACAGTAATATACTTATGTTATGTTGAATGAAAGTGGGAGATGGCCTCGAGATTATAACTCGGGACCTTGAGCTTAGCGCGCTCATGCGCTTACCAACTGCGCCATCCCGTTCGCCTCCCGGCCCCCCTCTTCCACTTTCATTCAACTTGCGAGACCCAAAGACCTCTGATGCGGTCTCGTAGAGTCTATGCTCCTCATATGAGGCGACTCCCTTAGGAAGTACTTTGTTTTGGGTCGTATTTTCCAATTCTAGTTCACAAACACATAGAAATCTCTTAAATTGCGATGAATATAATTAATCATAATTAATCTGTTACTTGGCGGTGAGGTTCACCGCAATTTAAGAGATTTCTGTGTGTTTCTGAAACAGTAATATACACAAATATTTTATTCTATTAATTTTTATAATGCCAGAAAAATTAATGTTACCTTTGTCATTTCATATTTAAATAAAAACAATGTGCAAAATGTTTTTATAAATTTGTTGCAGATTAATTAACCAAGACATATGAATAATTATTAATGCAATTAAATAGATGAAGTCTTAAAGAGTTCGTGCGTTGAAGAACCACTTCTTTATTATTTGAATAAATATGATATTTTACAATAACGCAATGTATCTATTAAAAATTGGTACAATAGTCAGTTTTATAAATGACGTAGTGAATGTGTAATGGATTTAAATAGCATTGTAAAATACGCAACACAAATTTTTAAGAACATATTTGTTTCACAGAATGAAATTGTACGTCGCGAATAAATAAAACTGGTCACTTCTATTTTAGTATTTTATATTCATAAATTTTGATATACGTGTTAAAAAAAGTTAATTAGAGATTCTTAATTTTATTTTTATGCGACGATGTTTTAGTGTATTTTTAACTTAAAGAATATCTCAAAAAGTATTAAAATATTAATTTCATGCTTTTGTTATATTTTGTCACCAGAACTACACTTGCATACAAAAAATTGTGCCCCGTTCAGATAGTGGGCACTAATTCAGAATTGATTTACAAAATTTATGTAGCGAGTCTCAATTTTTTTAAAAATAAAAATAATGTTGGGAGAGTTATTATTATATTTGCAAGTGATAAACATTAAGGAGCAATACGAATGTTAAAATATAACTTTAGGGTATATTAATTAATTAATGTGCTACGCATTATAGAACTCCCTGCTATGTGAGTAATTACTAATTTGATTTAAGATTTGAAACATTTGATATCTGAGATTTATTCTAAATTATTTAGTGAATTTTCTCTGTATTCCATTATTGTACCAATCTCGAGGAAGGTATTGGATTTTTCCGAAGTAATATAATGACTTGAGTAACTCCAATATCGTAATGACAACCTAACGACATCGTCGACTCTCTACTACGATGCAGAATCAGATACTCGCCATTATGGTCCTCCGATGGCTTCAAAGCTCCTTTTCCCTCTGAACCGTGTTGCAACGCGCGGAAGTAATAAGCCTCGATCGATAGGTCGATGCATCGATACCCGCTCGATCGCTGCAGAGTGGCTTTTTGAGGCGCACGCTGGGTCATTAGTAAAAATATCGAAAACGAGATGGGAAGTTTAAAGTTGATATGAGAAATTTAAGGCGTTGGACAGCTCAGTTCGAGTTTGCTTAGTATGGCAGGTTAGTAACATAAGGCAATATTAGGCTATATAGAAGACAAATAAGAATTACAACTTTATACTTCCAACATGTATTGACATTATTGACGACTACAATCATAGTTGAATATAAATGTTTTGACGACCTTGTATGTAGATAAATTGTTATTTAATATCGATTCAAAAGTTTTAGCATTTGTTTACTGTAATAAATAATTCTATTATATTAATAAACTTTATTGTCAAAAACAACTTTATTCTCCCAGAAGCAGTTACAATCTGCGTATGACAACGTGGAGGTTAATAAACTAATTTACTCTCCGGAAGCAAGTAAGGGATCATCCCATCAATTCCGCTCAAGAGTCCTAAGGCAGAGACGGATTTAACTTTTCAACTTATTCCTAAAGATAAAAATAGTTGGGCACGTGTTGTAGTAATAAAATAATTCCAACAAATATTGTATTTAATGAAACACAAAGTCATTTCAAGAGTACTTATTATTATGAAACTAAGAATCTTTCGAAAAGTATCGTTGATAAATCGTAACTATTAAATAACACTAAATTCGAGAATAATTATTTTAATTGATAACGCTCTAGGGAAGAGCCTACCGAGTACTTATAAGAAATTTGCTTGTACCGAAGGGAAAACGGAGAAAAACTCGGTCCATGATGGGAAACCTGGGCCAAGATGGGCCCGGGTGATATTTGTAATATCATTCATATTAAAAATAAGTATTAAATTTATTTTGTATACCGAGTGAGTGAGTTAATGCTAACACCTCAAATATCTCCTAAACGAGTCGACTTAGAAGTATAGTTTTTTCTAAGACATGTCGCGACATGTGCCTACACCTCATACACATTTTAAACGATTCGTTTCTTTCAGCGGCGGAGATGTTTTAGTAGCACTTATAATGAATTTTGAATGGAACTTTATATTTTTTCACGTTTATTTTCATGAACCTAAAATACGAATAGAGCGATATAACATGCATTTAATTTGAACGAATAATAACAAAACTAAATGGTGTGAATAAATTTATTCTTGCTGTAGATTACGCGTCTAAATTACGTAATATTTTCTTCAAATTTCGTCTGAAATCCCAAAATGGTATTAATTTACGTCATTCGATGAATTAATTAATGTTTGTGTGTAATAAAATTCTTCATCTCTTTTTATGCAAGGTTTTCATTTGAACTCGCGTTACGCAGTAGATACTAAAAGAATTAAAACGAAACTTTCACAATGGTATTATTTAGAGAGGAAATATGATTTATGATGTTTGATTTTAATAGTTGTGAATAACATGATTTTAGAGTAAGAAACTAAATTACTGAGAGTTACTGGTTTGAACATGGATTAAACATGCGCGTATTTATCTACGCAAAGATACCGTATGAAATCTTTATGAACTTAAATTATAAACACTTTAAATTACTTTTCTCTTCTGAACTTTACAAATAAAGGAGCAAATTAATTATTTCTTAATATGCTTTTAAATGTATTTTTTATGATGTTGCGAGGTATTTAACCTAATGCGCGTGGTTTGAGCTCAAGAATTGGGAAGTTGAGTTGCTAGGTAGTCGGAGAATTTGCCGTGTCGACTCGACATTGGTATCACGTTGCTGAGGGAAACCTCATACGTGTCCTCAAGCATGCATCGTTCCGTTTTCTCTCATCTACACGTTGAACATGTGCACCTTTGTTCTTCTGTTGTTCTCGTGTGGAGTTTTACACACACTTTTCCAATGAGCTAACGACTTGGATAATACAATAATCTCCTTAAAATAGAACCGTATGTAAAATGTGGGTATTGTTGCTATGATATGTCAACACAATCGTATGTACTGCTATGATATAATCAACTAAAATATTTATTTACAATTCTAAACAATAACTGTTCCCGTACGTCGGTATAGCAATTTGCAATTCGTGAATATTACAGTTGGCATTAAAAACGTTAAAAGTGAAAAAAAAAAATTCTAGAAAATTCCTTTTTAAAACCAGAAAACAAAAATATATTTGATATTATCAAGCAAAGAATTAATTTATTAGCAAGGGGTTACTCCCTGAAACTTAGAGAGACCAAAACACTTCAAAAATCAAGTTATTTCACTAGTATTTAAGAAATTATGAAGTATTTTCATTTTACATTTTTCAGTAGTATTTCATTACATTTCCCGCATTTCATTTCAGTATTGAAAAATTGCGTGACCAGAATATTTCGCCTTGTTTATTAGTTAATTATTATAAATTATGAAAATCCGATAATGTTATCAATAAATTAAATAAATTAAATAAATTAAGCATTTCCATTACGTAATGTAAACATGAGAAAAAAGACTTTTCTGTGGTGTTCAACACACACACACACACACACACAAAAAGCATAAATTACAAAATAAATGCTCATTTATTCAAATCCGAGAACTTCATCACTATGTTAAAAAGAAAAGAATATACTTATGCAATCGCAATTTACAGAAACAAATGATAATCAACATTTGAAACATAAGGTATCACTATTAATAAAAACGCTTATTTATTCAGTTTCAATTTATTGTCAAAAAAGCAATTACAAACTGCGTATGACCACGTGGAGGACAATAAACGAATTTACTCTCCGGAAGCAAGCAAGGGACCATCCTATCAAATCCGATCAAGGATCCAAAGGCAAAGGAGGATTGAAAACTTTCAGCAAAAATTCCTAGATAATATAAAAATTTAGCTACGTGTTATAATACTAATAGAATATCAACATGTTTGTAATTTAAAACAAAAAATATATTTTACATGTACGATTTAATATCGAATTCTGCGTATAGTGTTTACAAATCATAAGAATTGAAATAGCACTAAATTCACGATTTCTTGTTTCCATAAAAACGCCCCGAGACAAAAGCCTAGAGAACCTGTATAAGAAATCCGCCTCTACCCGAAGGAAAACCGGAGAAATTATTCATTGTTATTTGTGATATTTTATGTTTCGTTGTTTATTACATCCAAACTCAATAAATCCCCTTTGAGAATTAATTTAATATTTAAGCATTTATATTTTTAAAAAGTTTCTCATTATATCCAAAATTGTGTTACGTTGTTCTTTTGATTGATTAGACTTTTTCTTTCATTCAAATAATTTTTTTCAGATCATTTTCTCGAACTCTCTTNAGACAGTTTCTACATCTTGTTCCTTTCTACATCGAGTTATGTAGATGCAGGCGAAATCGATTTCCAATACGAAAAGCATCACTCACCAGATGGCGCGCATGTTGAGAATGATAGGAAATTTCACCTGTGGCGGTAACGAGAGAGGCAATTTAGCACTTTGACTAGAACCCAAAAGGCAAGACAACGAACGATTCAGAAGGCAGTGTTTAGATTTTTCCAGAATATTTATTCCTTTTTCATTCATGTTGATTTTGTTCTCTTTTATTGTTTTAATACTTTATTTCTAAATGTACGCAACCTTGGCACGAATGTGTACATTATCTCTGTAACCCCATCCTGGCTCGGGTTTTCCTTCGGTTTTCCCGGAGCAGTGGCGGATTTTCCTTGGGCGTTAATGTCATTAATACCTTTGTTTTATTAATATCGAATTTTTATTGCACAAATATCTGCAACTTACTTTGGAATAATAAATGGATAACCGTACGTATTTATTAAATAATTTCTTTCATAAATATTAAATCCGCCACTGCTTATGTTGAGACGACCCACTGCCCTTCGTCGGAATTGATTGTTTCCGGAGAGTAACTTAGTTTATTGTCCCCCACATGGTCATACGCAATTTGTAACTGATTTTTCGACAATAAAGTTTATTTATTTATTTATTATAGACCACAATCGAAAGGAAATAGCATGCATGAATTTTGCGACTGTTCTCTTGATTTCATTTTGGAAAAGCAAAGAACAAGAATTGAATCTTAAGAACGGGAATCGCAAAATATTTTATACTATTTTGTGCTGAAAATATTTGCCATTGTTCCTACACCGATTGAGTGTCATCAATTTGTGGCGTCGATTATCTTTTTTTGGAGGGGGAGAAGAACGTTGTGACCCCACCTCCAATTTTTTTGGTAAAAATAAATTTTTCCTCCACATTAGTCTCCTAAAATTATGAACCGTAAAAGTTATTTATTTTGACCTTGTTACCCTATTATTGAATAATTTTGCCCTTTAAAATATAACATTGTTTAAAACATTTCCCTGAGAAAATACGCACAAAATGCGCTGATACAACAAAAGGGTTCTCTCATGAAGACACAATTTGTTGTAAGGATGAAATTAGTTTAAATTTTGTCTTAACCTCACACCTCCTGGTGTTTCTGTTGTCTACCTTTCCATCCCATTTAACTTTGAAATACCTCAATATATGTTGTCTCTAGCGTGAACCCAATCTGGTTACTGGATATCAAAATTAACAATTAACAAATTTGTGTACAAAAATACCGAGATATCTCAATTAGTTTGTGAGATAGAGTGAAATTAGGGAAATATCGACATCACATTTCACCCATACTTACTGCTCTAGAATCAGAACATTAATGAGTATTACAATAATAAATCAAAAACCTTCTTAAACACAACTTTTTATTTAAGCGATGTGCTAAAATGATTAAGATAAGTTAAGGTTTTTATTAAAGTACTGTAATGTCAAATGCTAATACCTCCATACATTTTTCACATTAGGGAATCCTAATAAAAATAAACGTACTTAATATTTTTACCGATGATAATGATTTAATATTTTATGTTGAAGTATTTGTTTTCAAAATGCAAACTTTGTCATAATATTTCTTTTTTAGAGGGTTTGTATATGTGGGCCAAATGTCAGTTCAATCGGTTGAGGGGAACTGGTTTAGAATTCAGTTACAAGATTTGGCCCAAACATACGCACCAAGCTTGTAAAAATTCTGAGTATATTTCAAGTTTCTCTCGAATAAGTTTTGCTGCGCGTTGATGAAGTACGTGAATGAGAGAGAGCGCAACGTTCATTTTATTGGATGGAAAAACTACTCAGCAATATAAATAAATTTTCGAAATCACGATCACTCATTTAATTTTATCTGATGAATAGTGAATTGTTATATTTGTAAAAGGGATATGTAGCTAAGTGCTATCGAAGCTCATCTACATGGAGCGATAGGTGTTAGAAATTGAGTGGTCTATTGTTAGTAGGTGGGTCTATTAGCTGTGTTAAGTAACAACTTCGCGCACGTGGAGGGGTTAGTAGAAGTGGTTAGTAATAGTTAGAGTTATTGATACTGGATAGAGGGAGGAAGGTTTGCTTTTCAGTAGTCACAGCTATATGAACTGGAACATTAATGTGAAAAACTACAAATGTTTCTGGCCCCATCGGGAATCAAAACCGGTATGACTTGGTGATGAGCGACAATACTACCATCTGAGCCACCGGTGGGGCTTTTATCTGCTGGTCGTGACACCAAAACTGTCTGTCCTTGATTTTCGTCCATTCTCTAAGGTTCCAAAACGGCACTTTTGAGAGTCAAGGACGTGATGTTAGAGATGGAAGGAAATGCGATCCATGAAATACTCGCACTAGTGGTAACAGCGTAATGTTTCTGGTCGCCCGAGGTATTATGGGAAACCGTCGACAGTGTTCACGACCCCAGTTCTCGTGTGAAGAGACGAGGTTACGGTGAAGACTGCACCGGGAGCACTAAAGCGTTCTTGCATCGCGTGTTCCAACGCTCCGTCGCTCGGAGAAAACTCAACGACGTTTCTAAATGCGATTGCGTAGCTGGAGTGAGCGCTCAAGTAGATCCGCTTGGTGTGGATCTCCGGAGACCAATTGCTCTGTTCTCTTCTCTATGAAGCAGTCCTTCTCGGAAGATATTCTTGTGTTCTGCTCACTGTGCACTTCTTTCGTTTATATAAATATTAAATTTCTGTTTGTTTATTTAATTAATTACTTCACCCTGCTGTGGTCGCACTTTTGAATCTGCGCAGATGACACACGTTATCTACTTTAAAAGTAGAATTTTAAGTGGAGGAAAAAACCTTTTAATTAACATTGTTGAATTAATTAGAATCTTAAAAATATATACAATTCGATTTTTCGTTTACTTACTGAATTGATCCTTTTGGAATGCAGTCACGGAGGACGCGTGTGTGACATCTGTCGCCCATTTTTTAAATTACAATAATAATGAATAGTTCTTAATAATTTTATATGTAAGACAACCTAAGTAACTCCTTTGGATTTGTAAAGTCATCTTCTATACTTAAGTGGTTCATAAAATACACTCTGCATCAATATTAAAGTACTCAATACGTGGAGTGCATAATGTGTGTCACCCTACGCTTATTGTTACAGAATTCCAAGAAAACCGCGCTGGACAGGCTCTAGACAACCATCGAGATGATGCAATACATGTCTAAGTTAATTAATCTTAACGCACACTTTGTTATTATGAAAACATTCGAAAAAAAAGATGATTACTTTGCGTAGACGAATATTGTGAACCGAGTGACCACTTCAGGGTTATTTCATGATGTGGATAACGCTGATTATTCCCAAGACATTTTAGTACGAAAATATGCGAAGTGTCATTTGCCTATCCGCATTTCTCAGCCTCTGAGATAGAGCTGTGACCAATCAATACACTGTGTGTCTAAGCTGTCATAAAGAATTCAAAATGTGCCTACAATTATTGTAGTCAATGAAGTAAATGTTCACAAATTATTTTCTATCAGTAAAGAAACTTTGAGAAACACACATTTTTTTCTATTCACTCTTCATTCAAAGAATGATCTGTTTGTTATTTATGGCATTCGGGTAGATGTAGAGAAGATTTGTATTTCTAATTTGAAATTTCAATACATTACTATTGCGATTTTGAGTGATATTGAGGAAGTAGCTATTATTGTAAATTCAATGGTTACAACTACTTTTCTTTTTAATGTTATTTCTAGTATGGACCTAAAGAAGATGCAAACCATCATTGAAAAGCGGACCATGTTTTGCATGAAGAACTTTTGATACGTGTTACGCAAAATTTCTTTAATGATAGAAAATAATTTGTGAACTTTTATTTGATTGTACATAATAGTTGTACGCATATTTTGAATCCTTTATGAGAGATGTAATAATTTTTTTATGTGTACTTTTTGAAAACATAAATATATCTATTATGGTATAGGAAAATGGAGTCCTACTATTCAGTTTTTGGATGTTGTGTATTAATTTATTAATTAAGTAAAAAGGTTGGATAGTATGGGTACATCGTCGTTGTACCGTAATTTATGTACTACCACCCCCGAATCTCGACATGAATATTTCTATGATGTTCTCTTGAGTGAAAATGGAGACGGGACAGGAATTCGAACCTGGGATCTGCAGCTTATCGCGATGACACGGTACTACTGCGCCACCCAATTCTACCGTTGTCATTCAACTTGCGATAACCCCCAGACCTCAGAAGTATCTCATTCCAAACAGTATCCTCGTTTGATACGACTACCATAGTGAATACTTTGTTTTGAATCACAATTTAAGAGATATTGAGTGTGTTAATCTATCCAACGTCATTTATTGGGAAAGTGTTGGATAATAATTTATTTTTTTTAATTGGAGTTTTACGGCTCGCTGACATCGAGGTCATTAGAACCCTAAAATAATCAATTGTTTGGTTATAAAAATTTCCAGCTAACCATTCATGCGTCAACAATGAGGATCATGAGACACCTGTAGTCGCTACAATACATACCATAGCGTGAAATACTTACAAAATAATAACAATCTTCAAAATTATTTACAAGCAAAATATTTTCGAGAAATAAAATTAATTTTTATTTTATTTGTTTTGCCATTGTAGTTCCAACTAGTGCAAAACCATTGCACATACCTTCTCATATACGCTTCACCGTCTGCAGCGTAGAGTGAAAAAATTCTATAGTGAAAGGGTCATTTTTGGCGTGGTCATCTATATTTTGGTCGCCTTCCAGTGCTCTGTTCATGCTCAACGTCGCTAGATGAACTTATTACTGTCTTATATTTGAAATTTGAGAGAAAAATAAACATTCAAAATAATATTTCAAAACAAATAGCGACATTTCAGTCTTATACATATCTTAAAAGTGTTGTGTAAATGTAAATTTCGTTGTAGACAGAAATTTATGTATTTCCGTATTTGCAGTGAGTTTTTGTCCTCCTATGTATTTTTATAATTATCATATCTTTCATTTAAGTTTACGAAAAGTGTATTCTACGTCCGATTGTTCCATTTACACTGCTAAATATTGTTCAAGCGTTTTAAAACTGTAAACAAATGCTTAAATGTAGCAGATATAAATTATTTTACTGCGTTTATACCAAACTTTCAAGCGAAATACCGCTAATACGGATGTAAAGCATACTAATTTTTTTTGCGTACAGAAAATTTAAGCAAAATCGTTGGACCAGTTTTTGAAAAATATTCAAAAATGTACTTTTACCTTCATGTAAAGTGCCCTTCGCGTTCAAATAAAAAGAAAATAGAAAGCAAGTACATATGTTAGAAGTAAATTATACCCTAAATACGAAAAAGAATTACCATTCGGTCAGGAGTGCTGCGCACAGACCGACCGACCGACCGACAGACGGACGGACGGACGGACGTTTCGGCCAAAAAACACTTTTCCGGAATCAGGGGTCACCAAAACGGATATTTCCGCAAAAATCTCGTTTTCGAATCTTTTCACGATTACAATACTTTCTATATACTACGTATATGAGAAAGTAAAGCTAATACAAAAATAAATTTTCCTTTATGGGGTGGTAGATTGTACTCTAAAATTACTCCTTCTATGAGGATGTATCGGCACACACGATGTGGTGACTCACTAGCAGTGGGAAATAGGATTGTAAGGCTTGAAGCAGTTTCATCACTTCATTGTGGTTTTGTATCTTTCTCTCTCATACATGTCAAATACTTGGCGCCTTCCGCACTGTAGAATGGGCGCGTTCCAGAATAAATTACGTGTGAAGTTAATTCAAGTATTTGTAGGTAGCTATTAGTGTCCCCGTGGTTAGTTATAAACTGTGCATTTCCAGATGTAAACCATTTCTTCTTTTTCTCGGTAAAAGTCATATCAAAAAATATGGAGTCGTTTTCCGTCCCTTCTTTGTCTTGATCCGTCTTCTTTGCTTTTGGTTGTATGTGTGAAATTTCCTTCCACCAATCATTCTCAATTTTCGTCACTCCTTTCCCTTCCAATATAATGCAGTTTTCTCGCCTTCGTATAGCTCGCAGCATCCATTTCTCTATGCGAAGGGATACGAGCAATACTCTCATTAGCACATTTAATGCCTTTACTGACACTCTCCACTCATTCATAATAAACATAGTCTTTGCAGACTATTTGGTTAGTACGTGTAACTCTACTGCAATTAACGTCCATTATACAATAAAATCAACTAAATAATTAAAAATGTTTAGTTGAACAAAGTGTAGTAACCTCACATTGCATTAATAATGATCACTTGATGGATTGGGATAATACATTAATATAGGACAAAGACGTCAATTATTACAAACATTGCATATCGGAAATGAGTTTTATTAAAAATACGCACGGGAATTTTAATTTTTGTTCAGACACAGAAAAAGCTATCCGGTATTTACAGTACAATATTATAACATTTTTGGGTAGATTCTACTAAAACAATATATTTTGAGTTTATTTTTACGTTTAATGTTATGTTGAATTGTTCTGTTATGTTTCTTGTTATAATTCATGTCACCGGACGACAACGACGACTGCAACATGAAATCGAAACTATGTCAGCTTCGAATCCCAAAATACATCGCGTTCGTCCGTAAGCATTTAATTATTTATTTGATTTGTTCGTATAAAATTCCGTAGTGCACACGACCACATTCTGTATCCACATGTTGTCATCGGGATCATCACCGATTCATGCATTTAGTATTTGTTTTATTCATTTTATTTATACAAAATCAGCCCAATATCTCGGTCAAGGACCATTACCTGGGTTTGAGTCTCTTAGTCTGCTTATCACAATATTAGGTTACTATCTGTTTATCAATGTTTGTCTCGTCTTGTCGAATCATTGTCAATATATATTTCGCCATCTTGTGTCTCTCAATATTTCCTCTCCCATTTATTTATTCCTGTGATATTTAATTTTCCCTTATATTTTGTTATCTCGGTACCCTACAACCTTTGCCCGAGGGAATCGGCTGACGTACGTTTGGCGATCTTAGTGACGTTCCTGCTCTTAACCTCGTGGAGGTAGTGGGATAACAACATGCATTTAGTATGGTTAGTGATACGTCATCATGAAGTGTCCCCGTCGCGTTTCGTCGTGACGCGTCTTGTTGTGTCTGTCGAATTGACTCGCCAGAGCTTAGGACGCGTCGCATCACGACACACAGATGTGTTTTTAACAGTTATTTATTAGCAGTGCATTCATCTGGTTGACTTTTGTGCGATTTTGCCTTAAAACCGTTTGACGAGGTTATTGAACTTCTTTTCGGTGTCAAGGATTCATTAATAACAGATATTATTATTATTATTATTAAATTTATTGTCCAAAAAGCAATACAAACTGCTTATGACCACGTGGAGGAAAATATACTAATTTTACTCTCCGGAAGCAAGCAAGGGACCATCCCATCAATTCCGATCAAGGGCCGAGGCGGATTCAAAAATTTCAGCAAAAATTCATAGATAAGATGAAAAGTTAGCTGCGAGTTATAATACTAATAGAATGTCGATATGTTTGTAATTTAACGCAAAAAATTTACATGTACAAATTATTATCGAACTATAGATTCTTCTGATTGTTGTGTTTAAAAATCACATTAATTGAAATAACACTAAATTCACGATTTATTATTACAATAATCACGCCCCTAGACAAAGCCTAGAGAACCTGTATAAGAAATCCGCCTCTACACGAAGGAAAACCGGAGCAAAACCCGGGGCAGGATGGGGCTACAGAATTAATGTACACAACCGTGCCAAAGTTGAGTATACATAAAACAAATTAATATGAGTTCATTTTCAATTTTAATACAAGTTTAATACTTGAAGAAATTACATGATTATCATTATTTTCTCTTAGTGTACTGTACGTGGGAATTTAGATACTGAAAATATACCCTTCCCTCGTATATTACTTCCACTGAGGTACATTACAAGTAGAAACGCAAGATAATAGTAACCAACGCTAATGTAAATGATCTGCTGTATCTCACGATCATTAAAAGAAAATCAATCAACTCCCCAGCAGAGGGAGTATGATTTTTATTGATACTCATTGATTTATGTTTTTAATTGATTGTTTTAAAGAAAACATTTAATTCAATTCTTAAATATATTTTGAAGTATTTTAAAGTACCCGGGGTAACATGAGATAGTGTGTCCAACATCTTTTGACTGATCGAAAATGTCATGCATTCTTGACTCCCAGTTCTTGCGTTAATAATAATGGTTTTATTTCTTGTTTGAGTGAATTTAATTAACAGACTCTCATTGTAATAGTATTATGAATATCATGAAGCATTATGAAGCGAATGTCATTATGAAGCGTAATTTTCTCTAGTCTGCACACTTCGGAGTCTGATTCAGAATAGACTTTCCGCTTTGTACCAGTGTACGACGGGTAACATACTTTACCCCTCAAGGTGAAAATTCGTTTCGTATGGTAATCTAATTCTGTTCATTATCCCTTCATTCTTGAGTTGAGATGCTAATCCAGCGGTTGTTAACATTTGCGGTCTTATTATCCCTATGATCTATCAGGGAAACTGATTTTACACCCCCCCCCCCCTTTAAAATGTTATCGAAGAAAACAACACATGCATACATATAGCCTTTATTAATCATAAAATTGCATAAAAATATACGTAATTACAACTTCAATGTACTTAATTAATTAATGGCAGTTAATGTGTTTGAATTGTTTTGCATTTGCAGTTTTTTTAAATGTTAGGTTTACTTTCACTTACCGTCCACATTGGGACGGTTTCTGACCTTTGTTTTTACTGTTACTAAAGTTGAGAAACCACTCTAACATTAATAAGTGGTAGCAAAAGGTATTATCATTCTTAGAGCTCTGTCAGCTATAACAGGATATTCAGCAACAAATTTTCACTACAAATAACTGAGGTCATAATTTTGAAATTCCACTTTGAAAGTGCTATCCCCGCGTAGTCCGAGAAATTCTACTTTGGCTGACACATCTTCGTCTTTAAAAATTTCATCAGCAGCAGAAAATGGTACTAATAATATCCAAGAAGGGAACGGCGGAGGCAGCTGCTGGAACGGGATAGAACACAGTGAGAGGTTACCTACCTACACACACACACACACATCCCCATTTTTTTACTAGTGTACATGCAACGTGTGAGAGCTCAAGCCACGTGACGCTGATCTGTCATAATATTTACCAAAAATTCTGTCATTATCTACATACCAAAAATTACCAGCTTATTACCCCCGCAGAGTAGCGGTTTTACACCCGCAGGGGTAATTACTCCCAGGTTTGGAACCCATGTTTTACCCATTAGAAATGTGATTAATTAAGTGTTCTATTATGAATAATGACCATCAAAATCAGTAAAATAAGTAAACTATTATCAATGAGATTCCGAGCATGATCAAATAATATTCAAATAAAAACCTAGCAATACGTTGACGGGTATATTTTCTTTCTTGTTCACTCTGTAAACCAATACAACGTTCTTATCCTGAATAAACCCACTGTTTTTACTAATTCGTCTTACAACTCATTTTTAATTACATACACACTCCTCAGACACTCATGTATTCTGGCGTATAATCACACAATATATGTAATTATTAATGAATTATATACCATAACCATTAAATTGTTAAAATGACTAACGACCAAGAATTAGTTAGGATTACTTCCAAAATATAAAGATGGGAATTACAATTTGTATATTTCTATACTCATAAATAAAATATTTTTTGAGCAATCAATGGGTAACGTAACTAAAGGATTTTAGAAAAATTCCACATTTATGTAATTTACAATATATAACATAGAAAATTAAATAATTTCTTTAAATGTAAGTAACTAACATCAAATTTTTAACGACAAATAATTTCTCATTAAAGTTTTTTTTTCAATTTTGTTGATTTTTATAAGTCTGTTGACAGTAATTGTTTCTCATTATGTGTTTTATCTAATCGTCTTAAACTGTGCACATATTGTGTGAAGAAATCTTTTTTTTTTTAATCTTCGATTTTCCTCTTTTTCATGAAGTTAAAAATTTCGTTGATTAAAGCATGAACATTCATGAATTTTCCTTCTAGTACTTTCTATTACGAGAACGTCGTATTTCTGAGCGTGGTAAATAATATTTCTAGACATATCAGTTAAGGAGATGACGATGCAATGTCAATTGCGGTAAAAGGAGGATTCGTATAATAGGGACGAACAAGAAAGAGAGAGAGAGATGAAGTCGGAGATGGTTGTAGGTGTCACCAGCGTCGAGTGTTCCTAATGAAGCATCGTAGGCGTAGAAGAAAGGCGCAGCTGTTGCGTGGGCGTATGCATGCGCGTGAGACCCGCCTGTGCGACGATGCTGCTCGCGACGGCCTCGATTTACAACTTATCTCCCCGTTGTCCCCCACCCCCTGTTCACATCACTCTGCTCATTTCTCAAGAACTTTCCCCACCACCTCTACTCCCACTCAGATGTCATCATACTATAATGATTTTTGCATTGTTGAGCCTCAGAAATGGAAAGTGTTACGTCGTGATTTAGTGGTGACAATAAATTTGACAAATGAACGTGGATTTATGATATGTATACTTTCAGTTGGTTCGTGGCACGCGACTCTTGAGATTTTGTTACTTGTCACAGCTGTTCTAACAATGAGTCTTCTTCTGCTCTTGACAATCAAAGATAGAACTTTTAAAAGTGTTGAAAAACATTTGAAATCTTGTCAAAAAATTAAAAAAGTAATAAACACGCCTACTTCGCACTGTACAGAAGACATATAATATAATACAGATAAAATCATATTGTCGATGTACTTTCATACTAGTTGGAACTACTTGAATGTTAGGATACGATGGAGCTAAATGTCAAAGTTATAATTTAACGCAAATATGTTTGTAAATTTACATGTACAAGTTATTATCGAACTATAGATTGTTCTGAGTACAGTGTTTAAAAATTATAAGAGTTGAAAAAACACTAAATTCACGATTTATTGCACGATTTATAAACACGCCCCTAGACAATGTCTAGAGAACCTGTATAAGAAATCCGCCTCTACCCGAAGGAAAAACGGAGAAAAACCCGGGCCAGGATGGATCATCCTGAATTTTTTGTTGCGAGTATTTTTTTAATACTTATATTTACGATGTTTTATGTTTTTACTGTTCTAGACATTATTTGTTAACTTTTTCTAGCCTTTTTTCGCGTATCGTATTTATTCATTATAAAAATATTATTTATTATGTTTATTCTTGTACGATAATTAAAACACCTTGAAGACGACCTTGTAATTCAATATGTATTACTTTTAGATAAGTACTAGATTACCATTTAGAAATATCTTAAATTGCTGAGTACCTCTCCGCCAGGAAACAGATTAATTATGTTATGTTAAATGAAAATGGGAGACGGGACCGAGATGCGAACTCGGGACCTTGAGCTTCGCTCGCAAGTTGAATGAAAATGGAAGAGGGACCCCGGAGGCGAACGGGATGGCGCAGTTGGTAAGCGGATGAGCGCGGGAAGATCAGGGTCCCGAGTTCGAATCGGTCCCGTCTCCCATTTTCATTTAACTTAACATAATTAATTTTCTATTTAGAATTCTTCATTGTAGAGAAAGAAATTTTGTGCAACAACAACGAATCGTAACAAATACTTTGATTTGTAACAAAGACTTTAAGCTCCAGAGTCCATCATTATAGTAAAACGCGAATCCACGAGTTTCAATCTCTTTTCCACGCGATGCACCTCGAGCGGAATGAAATGGTGTTCTCTTTATTAGTCGCAGTTACGATCTAGACGTGAATGCAGTGCTCTCCTCAAGTCTCTTCCTCCCTGCAAAACGAGGACGAAGAAGAAACTTTGGTCTCTCCTTTGTTCCTCATGATTCCATCGCTAGAGGTCGCCGTGAAACAGGAAATCCGGTAACGAGTCTTCCTTCCCTCTCTCTCCTCTTCTCACTTCTGTCGCGGTGAACATGCGTAGCTTCGGGAGTCAGACGCCTTCAAGCGACGCTTTTATACACCTGTGTTCGTTTCATTCGTAAAACGCTCCGGGGATGATGTGGTTTCGAACGACTTTTCACTAAAAGAAAACAATCTGAAAATTATGAACTCACATTTTCCGAGTACCTTCTCGTGGAGGAGTGTTTGCAACGTCAACAGCCAGGTGAAAATTGCGACGAACCGGGACGCGAACCCGGGATCTCCTGCTCTGGCCGCAGGTGTGCTATCCACTGCAAATACAAACTAAAAATAAATTGTGTCATTGAAGCCTTTATACTTATGACAATAATACAATAAAACGAAGTATATGAAGTGCACCAGGAAACCAATATTCTGTCGGACAATCAGAATAGGCAATGATGAAATTGAGAATGTACATTCCTTCAAATATCTAGGGGCAATAGTAAATACAAACAATTTAGTAGAGGAAGAAATAAAAGAAAGAATAAGTGCACGAGACAGGTCTTATTATATTATAAAGCATTATTATACAACAAATTATTATCCAAAAATACGAAAATAAAATTACATAATACTCTGATAAAACCGGTAATTATGTTTGGTTGTGAAACGTGGGTGATGGAAAAACAAATCGAGCAGAAACTCTTGCGGACAGAACGAAGGATTTTACGGAGAATTTTAGGTCATGTTAAGATAAGTAATGATGTCTACAGAAGGCTAACCAATGATTAAATATAATCCCATATTAAGAAGAGATATATAGTGAGAGATATTAAATCAAGTAGGGTGGTCTGGTTTGGGTATATAAAAAGGATGTCTGATAAAAGAATTACCAAAAACAAAATAACAAAGTGGAAGCTCATGGCAACAAGACATAGAGGTAGGCCAACACTAAAATGCGAGGATAATATCATTGAAGATATCGGAAAATTGCAAATCCAAAATTGGAGGAAAAGTGTCGGTGATTGGAAAGCTTTGGCAAAAAGTTATTGAACTGGCTAAAACTCGCAGCGAGTGGTAGCGCCATTTAAGAAGAAGGAGAATACAATAAAATTTGTAATAACATTTTACGAGTTAAGGCTCGTATACTGAAGTCAAGTGATAGGATCAACCGCCATAAAGTTCAATCTTCAAGATTTTATTAGAAAATTTTAATATATATTCTACATTGTTATTAATTAATTATTTTGGTTCCTCGATTTATTTTGTTATCCCATCTCATAAAATTGTTTGATCGTTTCTGTAATAAATATTTTTGAAAATTTGTATGTATTCAATGCTGTTGCTCCCCCATTTACAGATTTATTATTCCTCATGGTTATTGTACTCTCTTAAGTAATAATTGTTCATATTTACCAAAGTAATTTCTTTGTTCTTTCTTTAGTTATTTTCTATGTTTATTTGTTGGCAATAGCTCTGAGAAAACCCACTAGTTGAGATAACTATTTTACCAAAAGATGATATCGACATTGGACTAGATAAAAGATATTAAAATTTCATAACATTAATAAATTTCTCTTCAGTACAAGTATAATTCAGGAGTCTGACATTAAAAGGATGCTCATGACGTAATATTTTTTACTGTCTCATATACGTAGTACATAGAAAGTTTTGTAATCGTGAAAAAATTCGAAAGCGAGATTTCGACGGAAATATGTTTTAGTTATCCCTGATTCAGAAAAAAGTGGTTTTTGGCATAACGTCCATCCGTTTGTCCGTCTGTGCGCAGCGATTCTGAGTAAACGGATGAACCAATTTAATTCGCATTTCGTATTTACGGTAGAATATACTTGTTGTCGATGCACGTGCTCTATTTTTTTTACTTAAAAAAAGGTACTTCACATGAAGGTAAAAGCACTCTTGAATGTTTCTAAAAAACGGCTCGAACGATTTTGCTTAAATTTTTGGAACGTAAGGTACAATTATTATCATTACATCCGAATTAATGGTATTTCGCTTCAAAGTTTGGCATAGACGCAGTAAAATAATTTCTGTCTGCTACACATACACATTAGTTTACTGTTTCAAGAAGCTTGAATACTATTTAGCTGTGTAAATGGACCAAGTAGACGTAGAATACACTTTTCGCATAAAATGAAATAAAAACGATGATGATGATAAAATACCTAGGAGTACAACAAACGCACTGCAGATACGAAAATACATCAATTCCTGTCTACAACGAAATTCCATTTACATAACACTTTTACATATTTCTTGTCCTCTACGCTGGAGATGGAGAAACGTATATGAGAAAGTTAGTACAATGGTTTGACACCACTAGTTTGGAGTTGTGTGAATTTCTACTTAAGATTAAATATATTATGGCAGTGATGCTCCTATTATTGTGGATCGCAATGAATTAAGTATTACCTTCACTCTAATGATAATTAGTGGTTTTGTGTGTATCATGTCGTTCTTTCAGATTACCCATTGCGTCAACATGTACTGGGAGACTGTCACGTAACCGATATCATGGTGCCAATGGAGAGAAGCCACAAATTTATAATTGATGAGCAGGTCGAGATGATGCTGATGGAAAGTAGAGCTTGTGATGATATGAAATATGACAAGCAGAACGAGGGTGCCTTGGAAACCTGCCGCAATTGCATTTCGTACGCAAATAATTCCATACGGAGTTACAGGGATTTAAACGACGACGGCTCCCAAAGGGGGTGAGATTGTTAGCTCGCATTAATGCCTCACTCTCTCCCCTAATCAATACTATAACAGGGATAGAGCGTCGGGGTATGGGTTCGAATCTGACCTGCGTTTTGCATCTGCATTATCTGCTATCAGGCTTCGGATCATTGGAGAACACGTTACATTTGAGTGGGGGATATGAGTCAAAGCAAGACCACAGTACTCCCTCATGAAGAGGATACGAGAATTCTATTTCAATGGATGGTCTACAATGTTCGTTTACGTGAGAACTTTGACTGTAGAACGATACGGAGAGATATTATTCTAGGAGACATCTTTGAAAAGCTTCTATAGGAAAAAGGATATACACGGGTTTTGGTGTTAACTTGCGAATATGTATTTGGTAATCTTGGCAATAATAATAATAATAAATTTACTGTAAAAAACAATACAAACTGCGTATGACCATGTGAAGGGCAATAAACTAATTTACTCTCCAGAAGTGAGCAAGAGAGTTCCATAGTTTGAATTAAATAAATAGCTGAAAACTTACGACCTTTTAAACACGAATAACATTTTTAGTTTTTGTTATGAACTCATTAAAATAGTTTAAATTGTCTGTGCAGATATTATGCCACCAAGTTGTAGAAGTGGAATATGCCAGTGTTTTATAATTAGAGAAGTTAAGATGAATATATTTTCTTAAGAATCGCAGGTTAAATGAATTTTAAAATTTGTGTATAAAAATACACTCGCCAATCCTACATTGTTCTTCGAGTTTGAGATTTGTTTCATTTATTTTCAAGGTTATAGTAAATTTTACAAACCTTTTGCGAATTCTGTAATTTTGCTGCTCAATAATTTCATTAAGGTACTAATGGTGCCGCTAAATTATATAAGAAACCTTGTACGGTATTTGCCAAAACCGCTGATCAAACAAAAATACTCCAACCGTATTAAAGTTGAGTGTGATTGTATCATCGCTAATTTTCCGAAGTTACGTGTAATATTGTTGCAATGTTTTGATAATACAAGAATGCAGGCTTTCACGGCCGGAGTCACTGTATGTAAAAACTTCTGGACAATTGAGCCGTGGTCCAGATGAAGCG
>NNCF01125989.1:180085-198250 GCA_002313205.1 Laupala kohalensis | reverse complement strand
GTATATATACACACACAGTGGGAAAGAGCGGGAAGCGGAAGCGTGCTCCTCTCAGATTGGACGGAAGGTGATGGATTCGAGGAATTTTTTTTATTTACGGGTTTTGGATATTAGTTTCAAAGCACAGGATACCAGGGACTATTAATATTAAGATTTTCTTCTTTTCTATTGAAGTTATTTCGGTGATTATATATTTCAATTGCTTCACGGTGTAATCTGGCATGGTAATGTAATGTGGAAGAAATTTTAGTGGTATCATGAAATTGGATATCGTTACCCTCTTTCCATGCGTGCTCAGCGAGAGATGATTTGTCCTCTTGTCTGAATCTGCAGCATCTGGAATGTTCTGCAAGTTGTATTAACGCTGCGTTTTGAAGTGCCTATATATAATGCACCACATGAATAAGAGATCCGGCATATCCAACCACTGGTGAGAGGATTTCGTGTGTCCTTGATGGGTCAGAGAACGTTGTGAATTTGGTTGATAGGTTTGAAGGTGGTCTTGACCTTGTCGTTTTAGCAATTTACTGATAGTCTGTATCATTGTGTACGTAGGACAAGTGAGAAATGCCTGGTGTCGGATTTTCATTTCTCAAATTAATGACAGTTTTTTGTTGGATTGAAGAGCCTTTTTAATTTCACGTTGTGAATAGCCATTAGATTGTAGTGCAATATTTAAACGTCTAAGATCTTCCTCTTAAGTGTTGAGGTTCACAGATACGTGAGGCTCTATCAAACAAGGTTTTTACCATGGCCCACTTTTCAGCAGGATGATGATTTGAAGTTTTGTTTAAGTAACGGTCCGTATGTGTCTTTTTCCGGTATACCGTACGGCCATCTTCCGTTTTCGTCTCTTGTCACCATGACGTCCAAGATCGGTAGTTGTCCATTAACTTCTCTTTCCATAGTAAATTCAATGTTTGGATTTACATTGTTTAGATGTTTGAAAAATTCCAGAAGGGGAGGCTCATCGCCGCTCCAAATTACGAAAGTGTCATCCACGTATCTTAACCAACTGGTTGGTGGTTGAGGAGCAGTACTTAATGCCTCTGTCTCAAATAATTAAATTAAGTTTGCAACCACCGACCTGAGTGGACTTACCATTGCTACCCCATCGATTTGATCATAGTATTCATTATTCCATTGGAAATAGGTAGTGGTGAGTACTTGATAAAAAATGAGGTTATGTCCTGTGGGAAAATCTGTGAGATGTGTTCCAATGTGTCCTTGATAAGTACCGTTGTGAATAAAGAAGCAACATCGAAACTGATCAGCAAGTCGTTCAGTTTTAATTTCCAGCTCTTCAGTTTGCTGATAAATTTCGCGGAATTTTTTATATGCATCAACTGTGTTCAAAAAGGTAATATTTGTAATTTATTTTATTCAGAGAGAGAGAGTTGTTGCAACGACGAATGCGCAGCTTAGTATTCGTTTCCTTGGTGACGAGAAAATGGTCGTTATAAACAAAAAGCCAGAAATACGAAATGTTAACAAGGAAATAAAAACTAATCAGACAAGGAAACTAATCATGAGGACATGCCTTATTCCATATTACAAATATATTTTAATCGTGCATATTGTGCAATGTAGCCGAAAATAAATCCAAATTACGTCAGATTTATTATGCCACCAATAATTTTACCAGGTTATCTTCAGCGTGAAATATTGTGGGAATTCACTAATTTTATACGTTAATTCTTGATGCAATTTTTTGTCATTAATTTCATTTGACAAATTATTTACGCAACCAAAATTTTAAGTTTATAGTTTAAATTTCACGTAATTGTCATTCTTGTTCCTTCTAAATAATTTTTACGACCTATGAAATAGAAAAGTAATTTATCAGAGTAGCGTATGGCATAGACGTATCGTTATTTACTCGTACAGCCAAGAATAAACTAAGTTACTTTCATCACCAACAACTTTCTCCCGATGATATTGTTTGCTACCTACTAGAATAATCCTGCCATGTGTCCTGATCTGGCTCATCACTATATTTCAACATTTTAATATTTCGTAGATCTCCAACTGCTTTCCCTGGCATGAGTTCGCGTATTCCTGGACTATCATAAAACTAGGCATAACATTTATCAGTGTCAATTATATAACAGAAAATAGTTTACTAGATTATTAAAGTTTCTCGTCAGTCACAAGCCCGAATGAACAACATGTAGGAACTTGTTTATACGAAATAATTTCACGTATGAACATGACAAATCGCTGTTCACTTCTTAATGAACTTTTGCCCAAACGATTACGTTTTTGAGTGTTGAGCAAAATTATCTCAACAGCGGAATACTTTTCGATATTCTGAATGAATACAATAATTTATCGGGAACAAAGTTCATGCGCCTTCTTCATGGCACGTAGGATGGAATATTTTCTTAAAAACTCTTTCTATCAGTTTTTTGTTTAGATGAAGTGTGTTTCCGATAAGGAGTCGTCTTCCTGATTCGTTCAGGTGAATACTATTTCGTTGAGCTTCACGGCCACCTTCACATACCACCATCTCTCCTTATTCGTGTTAAATAATCCTACGTCAAATGAATGAACTGAAATTTTGGAATAATCATTGTACACAGAATCGCGTTTTGTTTGTTGTTAAATGGTACTCGAAGCTCTAATATCGTACCAGTAATACTAGAACGATGAAGTTTTTGAAAATTGTCTGCCATTAAAAGTACATAATACTTTGCAATAAAATCTTAATTATTCAGTATTAAGCACCATTGATGTAATTACGAAGGTGTTTACATAACACAGTGCAAGGTATCTAATAAACTCGCTGAAAGACTAAAACATTCATAATATGTAATTGTCAAGTTCATTTCCCATTGAGAAGTTCTTAAAAGTTAGGTTAGGTCGTTTGAACGCTTAGAGCACGAGATGACTTAAACTTGTTCTGGATGACGAGAAATATTTCCGTGAAATGATGCACTATCAGTAGTAAGGCAGAAAGTTCAAAAATTGGAGAACAAGAGCACTAGAAAGATTCAAAACGCTTTAATTAATTTAAAGGGGCCCAATGCTAGCAATAGGATAAAAGAACTAGAAACTACTGCACGTTCCCTGACATGGCGCCTGACGTCACGGTCCCTAGTGAACCCTCCAGTGTACTGTAGAGCTCAATGGTCCCTGGCCAGTTTCATGAGGCAGGTTCAATGTGCCATTCATATGTTTTGCATTCAATGGATCTGAAGTGAAAGGAGTGGAGCAATACTGCGAACTTAGGAAGCGTTGAGACGATATAATCAAACAGTTAACTTCGTGAAATTAACGGTATGATTATTTCATCTCTATATTTATAAGTATACTAAATAAGGTCGTCAAGTTCGAGTACGGAATAGACGGAAGCAAGTGAGAAACGTGTTGTCTACAATGTTCCAAGATATCTCAAAAGTTAAGTCAATTACGGCGGAAAAATAGGACGATCTGGTGGCTATGTTTCCTCATTTGCTTAAGGAAGAGTGCAAAGAGCGTTGCAGGAATATCTGTAAAGAATAAGTAACACATACCAAAATGAAAATGAAAATGGAATTGGACTTAGCACCTTTCATAGATTACGATTTAAAAAATTCTTTTCCACTTCAATTTTATACATATTATGAAACCGTCATTTTGTATGACAAAGAGTTACCAAACATAGAAATCTCTTAGATTACGGTGAACCTCACCGCCAGGTAACAGATTAATCATGTTACGTCTAAGAGATTTCTATGTTTGTGAACCAGAAATGGAAAATAATACCCAAATCAAGTACTTCCTAAGGGAGTCGCCTCAGATGAGGAATCTAGTCTCTACGAGACCACCTCAGAGGTCTTTGGGTTTCACAAGTTGAATGAGAATGGTAGACGGGCCCGAGAGGCGAACGGGATGGCGCAGTTGGTAGGCGCATGAGCGCGTAGAGCTCAAGGTCCCGGGTTCGAATCCCGGTCTCGTCTCCCATTTTCATTCGACGTAACATGATTAAAGAGTTACCAATTGTTCGTATCTTTAAAGTTTGAAGAATAATGAAAGAAAAATATGTAATAGAGATAGTTTTTTTAATAATAAGTCTTAGTTCACAAATTTGGCACTTTTCACCTTCCTACTGATAAGTATTCAATTATATGATCTGTGTTGCTGTTTTGTATGGTGTCGAAAGAAAGAAACATACGGATAAATTTTACTTATTTACTCTCAAAAGAAATGAAATAAAATAAAGGGGACACGTCCAATTAATATGAGTTGTTTAAAACAATAAAAGTTTGAACCTGCTCCTCCGTCGGATGTATTTTAATTCAGTCCAATCTATTCGTTTGAAGTGCGCCTACACAGTTATGCAAACACTCGCGCAGTGTACACACATTTGCCGCGTCCATTAAAGAGACGTGCGGCTTAATTCATCGCGAGAAAATTACTCCCTTTGGGAGCTGCCGCCTATCCATTACAGACGTCAGCGCCACTCCTATGAGTTTTCATGCATAATGAAAGAGTCATATCGCTTTCCACTTATCAGCCTAGTTCTCCTGCTCCATACATTACATTGAGTTGTAATTCCGAAGTCACTGAAATTCATTCAGTGCCTATGTTACATTATTTATGCTAGCGTTCTTATCGCATTAAAACGATATTTTTTATTTAGTCTTGGCAAATCAGACCGCCTTGTCTACAACTTAGTCATTCCAAGGCTCATTTTTGTATAAAATAATGTTATTAACAAAAAAATTATTTAAGTTATTAACTTGTATACCAATGTTCTCATCTACGAACCACTCATCACTGAACCACCATCAAAGTTCAGAGTTTCCGTCTTTGCCACTAAAAGACACTTATTCACTAACTCTCATCTTGACGTTTCTTCATAATATCACGTACTTGTCCCAATCTGGTTACGTATTCCCTGACCGCTTGAAACTCCTCTTTCGTTGCAATGTGCTGTTGTTTGAAACAGTCCTGTTAACTTGAGATGTTTTATGGACTCTATTTCGGATCCGTACATAGGGATCCGTTATTCTTCTTTTTCAATCTTTAGTTCCCATACTAAAATTTTGCCATGCAACACATGTTTTGCCTCGTTTCATATTTGCCGACGATTTTGGAGCTTCGTTATATACAGATCCAACGGCATTACTCAATACAAATTCTCCAGAGCTTCTCGAAAAATCATTTTATAAGCACCTCCTATCACATGAAGGCATGTCCCTTGGATTTCATTTATTTTCCTTTCAACGCTTACATAGGCAACTCCATCTCCCCACACCTGCGATCCATAACTAAAAATCGGACGCACTGCACCTTTGTAAAGCCTTACCTTATCGTCTTCAATGTTGTTCTTCGAAAGCCCTATATGCAACAAACTGTAATAAATTTCTTTTCGCTTTATCTGCTACATATTCTATGAGCTCTGAGAAGAGAAGTTTCTCATCTAGCATTATCCCAAGGAATTTGTTTTGAAGTAAATCTGATTCTTTCACCATAAAGTTGAAAGCATGGGTTTCTCCGATTTTCGCAATTATGACCGAACCACATTGCTCGTATCTTCAATGCTGATAATTTTAATCATGTTGGAACATTCGTTATAGTTCTTCTAACGCCTGTTTTCCGCCATCCTCTAACTTATTATGACTATTCACCTCTACAAGGACCCTTAAGTCATCCTCATAGGCTTGATTCCTTTGTTTGTCAGTTGTTCCAAAATTGTATCCATGACAAAATTCCAACAGAGTGGACCAGTTGC
The DNA here is from genome assembly GCA_002313205.1 of Laupala kohalensis. Classification (NCBI taxonomy): domain Eukaryota; kingdom Metazoa; phylum Arthropoda; class Insecta; order Orthoptera; family Trigonidiidae; genus Laupala; species Laupala kohalensis. The sequence continues at coordinate 192,531 of NNCF01125989.1, read as the reverse complement.
CTGGAGACATCCTCCTGTAGCCTGCTGTATTATTTGTTTACCACCTAGTGGGTAATGTTTATCTCGTAAATATGAGTGTACGAGCCTCTGCAAATAATCTGGTACACATTCATTCCACATTGCAGTCAACAATACTCTCCAATCCGCGTTATTGATGGCTCCCTCAACATCTAAGAAAATATAGAGACAATATTTGGAGTCACTGCGCACCATTTCCTGAAGGAGCGTTTTATGTGCTCCATCTGTTCCTCGCTCAACTCGAAATCCAAATTGTCTATCATTAAAGCTGTTTGTGTCTTCCATATATGTACTTATCTTTTGATAAATCCACCGATCGAGGATCTTCCCAAACGTCGGCAATAACGCTATTGACCTGTACGACTTGCAACTTGTTGAATCCCTTTTTGGTTTAAGAAACAATTTCATATCTTTAATTTTCCTCGCTCTGGGGAAATATCCAATAGTGATGTATCCATTCATAATTCCTAGTAGCTTCGATTTGATTTCTGGGAAAACTTCCTTGACCATATCATGGCTTAAATTATCGTAGCATGTTCTTTTCCGTGGATGCAACCGTTTTACAATTTCCACCATCTCCAACCCTGTCATAGTTTCTATTTCTTCCATGTCAATTCTCAACTTAGGAGAACGTATTTCTCGCCGTGTTGGAAACAGCTGCGACAATATACCGTGTCCCATCTCTTCCCATGTACATTACATGTGTCCTTGTATTTTTTCACTGTGCCATATCGTATTCGACTCAATAATAAACGATAATAACTATAAACAATAATTAACTATTAGTAGTATGAATTAACAAACTATTAATTTATTTTAAATAAAATTGTTTTTATTAACCAAAACCGTTTTCAACGGCATATCAGTTATCCATTCATTTGTATTAGGAGCTTCTGAATAATACTTATAATACTCCAAAACAAGAAGTATTCTATGTAGTTAAGTTAATAAGTAGCAAAACTGGATAGAGGCAATAATAATCAAATTAACTAATTTATATTTATTTTACTTTTCGATATAATCACCCTGCACATTCAGACACTTATCCCATATCTTTACAAGTCCTTGAACACCGGTGGAAAAAAAGTCTTTTGGTTGCTGTCGCAGCCAAAGTGTGGCCTCTTGGATTACTGCATCATCAGTTTCAAAATGACGGCCACCCAAATGAATACAATCTATGGTCATTGCAAATGATTTGTTCCACACGCTGCACTGTGCAGTTGACACCTATGTAAGGTGACAAAGACGCTCCCCATCTGATACTTTACTTGCCCTTGTTAAACTTCTGGATCCAATTCAACACAGCTTTTCGCGAGAAAGAGTTGTCACCATACAAGGGATGCATTTCTCGATGCACTTCTTCTGTAGACAGTTCTTTGTCCCACAAAAGACGCGCATCTGCGCGCTATTCTTCTCGTGTACACTCATGGAACAAAACCGCCATCGGGCATGGGCTACCTCTGACTGACTGCGTGCCTACGACATGTCACGCAGCTTATACGACAAGCATACATATGCTGCCATATGCTGGCAAGAAATGTGTTTGTAATTTAAAACGATATAAGGGTTTGCGACTTATATATTGACTTGCGACTTATATATTGACTTGCTCTCGTATTACTTCATGGTACAGGCCTAAAATATTACAGGAACGACAGCCGTATTCTCTCACTGTGTAGTCCATCGTGGGTAGTGTTCTCTCACTCGGAATATTCAGATCCTGCAATACCTTCTTGCTTGCATAGGAAACTATATTTTCCTACATGGTTTATCATTAAACGATGCTAAAAATATATAAATTTTAAGAGTTAATAACCTGAACCATTGTTAGTTGAAGGAGTAACGTTAGGTGTGAGTCGAGATCAAACTGTGGTTACTATGCGGTAGGTAGCCAGAGAAAGAAAGTTGTTGATTTGAGACAGGATTGATAAACTTCCATAATAAAAAGTCAATAATTCCAAACTAAAAATTTATGACCTTTTATTAAATTCAGGGTAGTAGCAATGTTAGTGAACTAATGAACTCAGGCTAGAAGTACATGAAGTATTATACAAGGTCTGTCCGGTAAGTAAGGCAAATATATTTTTTAGAGACGTTTGTAAATGTATTTTTAGAGATAAAGGTACAAACTTTTAAAACTCTTGAAAATAGTTCCCTAGGGCATGCGCACACTTTTTCCAGCGACTCTGCCATGCACGGTACGCGTCCAGGTAGGCGTCTTCAGGAACCTCGTCAAGGGCCTTCGTCAAAGCGGTTTGGATCTTTTCAATCGTCTCAAATCGTATTTTTTTCATCCTGGGGAACCAAAAACAATTCAATCGGTGCAAGGTCTGGACCCAATGGGGGCTGAGACAGTGTTGCAAAATTATCCTTGGTCAGGAACACTAGAACACGCAGAGCAGTTTGTCTTGGGGGAGCGTCCAGATGGCGGCGATCTTCCTTCTCGTGCGGATGACTATTTTTCTCAATCTCTCCAGAACATCAGCGTAGTTTTCTGAAGATTTCAAGTTTCAGCCATCATTAGGACACTGAATCGACGATCCGTGTTCAACAAATTTCGCACAAGGGCCACTTTTGGTTGACGAAGGACGTCCAGAGCGGGGTTCATCGGCTACCTCTTCTCAAGCGTCTCTAAACATCTTCAACCACCTCGAAACTCGAGAATACGAAAAAAGCTGCTTCTCTATAACCTTCCTTAATCATTGCGTAGGTTTTGGCAAGATTTGTGGCTCAAAATGTGATTGTGTACCGTTGTTGGAGTGAGTCCTCCATCGCGCATCGTCACACAGGTCGTAAACCGGAGCACACTAAAACAATGATCCGGACACTCCCAGAACTTGGAGCAGAGTAATCTTGGCAGCACTGGATAGCTGAAGCCTCTTGTCATGTAACTCAACAGGTCCTAATGCGCTACGACCAGTAGAAGCGCAGGAATAAAAATCATTTGCCTTACTTAAGGAAAGACCTTGTATTTTAATACATATTACAAGCATTTAAATATTTATGAGAATTTAGAACCGTCAACTTCCGGTCCTTTGTGCACGGAGAAAGTACATATGTGGGAAAAAAGGAACATTCGTTCCTCTAAGTGCTAAGAACACTGACGATGATAGTAATACCGGAGATAACGGTTTTTTAGATAACTGTTTGGTTGAGACGACAATCAATTCTTTGTTGTTTATTTATTCAACTAACACTAAATCTACAAAAAAATATTAAAAAATTATTTCATTTCTCATTAATAAAAATGTTTTACTAAAGAAGAATATACTCATAGTATATGCAAGTTATCTATTTCATGAAAATTACTTGTGCCCCTCTGTGGCTACGGTGTCAGCGTCCTCGCTCTTCGCAAAGTCATCCCCGGTTCATTTCCCGGCGGGGCAAAAAATTGTAGTTTTTCATTTCTATGTCTCAGTTCATATACCTGTGCCGTTTGTAAAGTTCACCCTCTGCGGCTAACAACCGCAGTTGTAATACTCGGATACAGCTATCTACATTCTATCTAGACGCTGTTACTCCCAAAATTCACGATGTGTCCAGTAAATAAACTCACACAGAACAGAGCCTTGCTAACACTCGTTATCGTGGTGGTCCTTAGATGGCCTATTCGAGAATACATTCAAAATTACTTCCGCCAGTCATGTTGCTATCAAAAAATTATGTAGTATATTCACGAAAAAAACATATTTTACTACATAATAATTGTAGTTTCTTACGGAATTGTATGCCAGATAATGGAAATAGAACACATTATTTCTCACAAAAAAACCGGCATAATCTAAATTGAAGTTGTTTATGTAGGAAAACTTTTAGGAAGAAGTGGAAACTGAAGATTCTAATTTAATATTAAGTACTACCAGAACTACGTGTATATAAATCAAAACATGGAAAACAAAGACTTACACATTTCTATACTCTTATTACCTTGAATACTAATTACATACGATATAATTAACGCTACATAAAACATATCTTTGATTTCGAACAAACAAGTTTTTGTTGACTTACGCAATACTGGCGTGGTGGAATGAAAATGAGTTTTGAATTTATATTTGCTGCATCGCTTTTTGCTTTTGGGCCTCTGTGATCTATTCTCTCGAGGGAATAAGTCGAACCTCGAAAACGTGGAATGAAAAATGCCATGAAGCTCATGGCGTGGCAGTAACTCGTTGACATTATTCCGCATATCATGTTCGAATCATTTGAGAAATTAATTGCTGAAATGTCTGCTGTAATCGTAAAACGAAAAGTACTTGGATTCAGTTGGAGTTTATGAGTGTTTCCGATAAAATATTTCTGGATTATAAAATAAAATACATTTTTTGTCAAGAAAGCACTTACAAACTGTCTGATCACGAAGGGGGCAATTAACTAATTTAATCTTGGGAAGCAAGAAAGCGACCATCCCATCAACTTCAATCAAGGTCCCTAAGGCAGAGGTGGATTGAAAATTTTAGCACACTCCTTTGATACGAATAAACAATTAGGTACGTGTTATAATATCAACAAAATACTAACAAATTCGTATTTGATAAAACAAAAGAAAGAAAGTTCACAAGTACGTATCATTATCGAACGATAGATTTTTAAGAAAATATTCTTAATAAATCATAATTATTAGAATAACTCGAAATTCAAGATTAGTAATTGCAATAGACCGCAGTCCATATGAAAGAGACTAGAGAACCCGTGTATAATGTATAGCCTGTACATATCCTACATATTTGCGCAAGACAGATATACAAAATTAGTGTTGTGGACAGAGACGATAAGAAAAAAAAATTAACTTGCAAAGTAACCGTTCAAAATTTTAATTTTTCAATTGTTATGGTACGGAAAGCTCGTAGAAATCATCTTATAATGTAAATATCAATCAAAGCACGTCATTACAAAGATGGAATACAACAAAGTCATCTGTAAATACTTGTTCATTAATCTATTACGCTACTAACTTAAATAATAAATGTTTCAACTAATATATATCTTCTGTATAAACAAGTATAAGAAAATTACTCCAGATAAAAGAAACATTTATCCGGCATTGAGCGCTATCGTATTCGAAGACACTTGGAAAGATTCACTCACTCTTAAATAAGGAAGTTGAAGGAAAAGTGACAAGTCCAAAAGTTAATAAATCTTAATTTGAAAGAACATTCTTCTTTATTGTCCCAAAACTATTTACTTTATTACCAACCGGCATTGGACATAATAGTTCTGTCCTTTCTCAAAAGATTGGTTGCTTTGTAAAGAATCAATAGATGTCTGAGTTTAATTGCTGCAATTTGTATATACGCCTTATACGTGCCTATTGAATATTTGCCTTGAATTATTATTTAGTACATTTTTGGGTCATCAATTCTGTTTCTTAGGGGTTTAGTTTTGCTGGAAGGTTGTCGAATCTGATACATTACGAGAGTATCAAATAAACAAATTATATAAATAAATTTATTGTCAAAAAAACAGTACAAACTGCGTATGACCACGTGGAGGACAATAAACTAATTTACTCTGCGGAAGCAAGCAACGGACCATCCCATCAATTCCGAACAAGGGCTCTAAGGCAGAAGTGGATTGAAATATTGCAGCAAAAGTTCCTAGATAAGATGAAAAGTTAGCTGCGAGTTATAATACAAGTAGAATGTCAATATGTTTGTAATTTAACGCCAAAAATTTATTTTACATCTACAAATTAGTATCGAGCTATAGATTATTTTGAGTATAGTGTTTAAAAATCATAAGAAATGAAATAACACTAAATTCACGATTTATCGTAACAATAAACACGCCCCTAGACAAAACCTAGAGAACCTATATAAGAAATTCGCCTCTACCCGAAGGAAAACCGGAGAAAAACCCGGGCCAGGATGGCTACGGAAATAATGTACACAACTGTGCCAAAGTTCAGTACACATAAAACTAAATTAATATGAATCATAACAACAATCATGCAAGAAAATAGTTTTTGAAATTGTTATATGTTATTCAAAAAGTACTACAGCAATGGCGTGATAATGTACAAGACGGATTTAACTTTTATTAAAATTAATACATTCTTTTACATTGTAGATGCTCTGGTGCAGGAGGTAGTTTTTAACCGCGGATTTGAAGAGATTCAATTTCATAATATCTTTTATATTCTTGGGCAGGGAATTATATAGAACGATTCCCGAAGGATATGGTACTTTTTGGCAAAGAGTGGTTGACATGTGAATGTTTTCTAGTTTAAGTCTTTTCCAGTCTTCTAGAAATAGAAAATAATTACTCAAATAATCTTAATTGTTCAACTAGTAAATATGCTAGATACGATTATTGTTTCAACATTGAACACATCGTGCTTTGAACTTTAGAAACGTAGTGAAAGTTGCTATTTTTTACTGTTCATAATCTTAAAATTGTCTTGTACGTAGAATTTTGAAAAACCTATTTTAATTCTCGCTAAGATTATACTTGTCTTGAATTATTTCTGACTTTTCTGACTGAAACTGCTATATTATATGAAATCCTTCTTTACACCCCATCGTGATAAAGAAATGAGAAAAATAGAAAAAAGTCTAATATCAAGAAGACGCTTTTTTCTTCACAAAAATTAATGAATTTTAATATTCTATTTTCCCGTAAAAATTGAAGTTTGTTCACAATTTCATATGCCAAACCCCCAACCAATCGACATTCAATTAGCAACACTATGAGGTGAAGCGTAGTTTAGCATAAGTAAATATTTGGTTTTAGTAATTTTCTTGGTTTATAAAAGAGAAATGAAGATACAATGTCCTCTAGATTACTGAATATAAGTGTGTCAAATCTTACACGACATTCTTTAAATATTTCTCATTATGGGTTTTTGGTGATACCTCCATCATAAATGAACCTACCTAAAGAATACTTGTTTGATATACAAAAAGAACAGTTATGCCAATATTAAGAGATGTATACTCTTTGGCTAACCAATAAACTACATGATTCAAATAAAATGGTGTTTTAAAATAGAATCCTTAGCATTGTTCAAATACTTACTAGAGTAATAATATCACTTGGAGTGGTGTCCAGCACAGTATTTATCTACGGAATAAATAGGATAGACCCGAGAATAGTTCCCTGAGGGACACCAGAGGTAAAAATAAATATCTTATTTTGTTCATTTGAAATGTTTACTCCTTGATCTCTATTTGTTGTATAACTTGCAAATATGAGAGCACTATCCTATTTCTAAATACATTATGACGTTTGTTAGAGCATATGTGCATGGGATTGAGTTCGTTTCACCTGATAACCGAAAGCTAATTTAGGTGGGTTATTTTGTTTTTGAGGAACGCTTCCGTGCGTTTCTAGCTCATTCGCGCATTGTTCATAATATTACTGATTTAATAATTGACCGATCGTTTATTCAGTTTGTAATTAAATTGGCTATTACGAAAAGCGAAGTATCGGCTGTTGACTCCATTGTTTTGCAAATGTGGTTCGCATTGTGAATGTCACGTGTGTATTAACTCAGGATTTAGAGTGTTCTACTCTGTCCCATTGCAAAGAAGTCATAATCCTACAGATTAAATTATGATTTAATGCTTTCTAGTTTTCCTCCGATATATTTCCTTTTATTTGGACTGATAGCACGTACAATTACATATCATTAAATGTGTTCTTATTAAAATCGTAGTTGGTGTACTTTAATTGAGTCACATTTTTATTAAAAATCCTAAATATTGTTCAAGTTTTATCTGAAAAAGTTTCAACCTCAGCACAAAAAATAGTACATACGCACTGTTACTGTCTCAAATTAGCTGATACAACGCCGAGATATAAAAAACTTCAAAGAGCGATTTTCAAAAAATCTAATAAGAACGTGCTGTACGAAATGAAAGTATTTGTTGAAGAGAATGAATTAAGAAGAAAATTATTTAACTGCGAAGCATAGAACTAATAAACCTTGTTAGTTTCATTTCATACATTTTTTTCTCTTCATTGAAATTGAATTATTCTTATTCTGTTCTTATTTCTGCTCTTAAGTTGAAATATAGATGTGATATAATTATCATGTAATGTATTAACTCACTGAAAATAATGCAATAGAATTTTAAGTCTCAGAAGATATTATTAATTTTATTTTACTGTATAAAGTGATTCGTGAATTATCTGTGTTCGAGAATAAATATACTTTCATACCGCTGAATTTGTTGCAGTTTGCTTACTGCTGATTCTTCATAGTTCGTCACGCCAATCCTATGAGCGAGAAGAGATCTGAATTATGAGAGAATCATTTACAATTGTGGTGTTCAATGAGAGATAATCGTAGGAAATGACCATCTTCAGGAGACACTCTATGAAGAATTAGATATGAGTACGTTCTGTATTTTAAGTCTCCGAATTGAGCGTAACCATACAGATAGTGCGTTTGGAGTATTTGTGGATAATCTTCAAAATAAATTTCATCTCCTAATTATTACTTCATTTGACTGGTACTTCTTAATATTGAAGTATCTGGTAAAAAACTATAGTGAAATGTGTGGGTATCATTTAACGATGTCATTTGTAAATAGAACATTTTCGAATTTAACGCTGAACCTTTAAAATGGAGGAAGTAATAAAATATTGAATGTCGAGTGCAGGGTTCTACTAGTTTACCTTGGTTTCATGACGGTACTCACTAGTGCAGTGAATTTTAATCTATATTCGTGTAAGATAGTTTTCATGTATTGTCTGTCTAACTGAACAGTATAGTACTTAACCTATCGCTAATACTGTCAATTTGTTTTGGTTGATCATGCTTCATTTTTTTCTCTTTTATACCACGTGAATGTCAGGTGCGTTGCGTAACGGGGAAGTACCTGTGTGCCTGAAGGTAGTTGAAGGAATATTCAGATGCATCAAATCTGAAAATGGATCTCTGATGAAATATTTTCATGTCAATGTGATAAACAAATGCATTGCATGTTATGATATAGTAGGAGTCTAAACTGGCAAAAAGTTTATACTTCACTAATACGGTTGAGTTGTTCGTAATTGTTATCTATAATTGGATAGGTAATAAAAGAAAATTTACTTTCTCGTTCCTCTAATAAAAAATATAAAATTATTGAGTCAAAATTTAAAAGTTTTTTGTGTTTATGATAACTTTCGGTCAGGTGAATCACGTGCCGGGAATCGAACCCGGGACTCCTGCTTTGGTCACAGGGGTGTTTACCACTACACCACCCGTTCGCCTTCCACAACTGTACACCATTTCCACCCAGACCTATTTTTGTGTTTATTTTGTCATTCTGAAAAATAAAAATTCTTTTCCAAAGCCAAAAAAAAAGTATATTTTTTTGTAATGCTGACAACTAAGGGTTCTGCTTCGGGTATGTTTGGGACACACGCGTTCACAAACGACACGTGTATTGTAAGCTTCGCGAAGCGGTTGGCGGCGCGAAACAAGAAAGGATCGATATATTCAAGAAACGGTCGTGTTTGTAACGAAGGGAATTACTTTTTAACGAAGTTACGAACTAAAATTGCGAATTCACTTGAGTGCTACGAACACGAGGAAGGGATAGTCTAATGAGAAAAGCTTCCTCAGAGTATTGATTGGAGACTTAATCCATGTGAGGATATGGAATATACGACGGGAAGTGTTCAACGCGTGTTAGCAAAATGAAAACATTAATCAGGTTACGATTTTTAAACGATATTGATTATACAATAATTTTGGTCAATAACCGTTCCATATTTATTTTATATTAGTACATTCTTCAGCTCTACTAGCGTTGAGATTTCCACTGAAAATGTTAGCTAGTAAACATGCTTTATTAAAGCTAAATAAACACTGAATTGACAAAAGAATGAATTTTCTTTACGGAACTTAGTAACAACTGACCAATGAATAATTATTTTCAACAAATTGTTATAATATGTCGATTGATGTTTCGATAAATGCAGCACATGTATTCTCATTGGAGAAAGCAACGAAATCTGTCTACTATTTGATGAAAGTCATTCTACAAAGTTTACAGAAACCCAAACATTTTCATGTTCCATCAGTATGTCCTTCTCGTTTCCACCACCTTGTATTCTCTCATTTCATTATGTCACGAATTTTCCCCTCAGCAATAAAATGAGTCCCTCGGCAATAAAATGAAATTTATTATAAGTCAATATTATATGTACAGCGTGTTAGTGATTACGTACTGAACTACTTCTCCCAGAATAATAATAATAATAATAATAATAACAACAATAATAAGGATGAGTTGTTTCACGTCACGCCATAATAAAGTAATGACAACACCTTCTCTCTGAGTTAGATGTCACGTCTGAATCTAGTCGTATGCAAAACGTATAACAAAAATTAAAATGATCAAACGTGAGATATATTTTGCTAAAGTACATGACACAGTAAGTTCGTATAGAAAAAAGTTGAAGAGTGTATGAAATTTGGTTTCATCATCGACGTCAGTACATGTCACCAGGTATAAAGTTTTAGTTTATTAAGAGAGGGATAAATTGTTGTTTTTATTCTTGGAATGTTATAGTGTTATTATAATGTTTTAATGATATTAATGTATCATATTTCATTTGTGTACTGTCATTTCTTTTTGCTAACCTATTTAACCAAACAATTTTTATATTCTAACAATATTTATAAACATTATTCGCGAAGGTTATGCTTATTAGTTTAAGTTTATTATATCAAGCAAGGGATGAATGAACAAATGATTTTGACTCCGGAATAAGTTTTAATTTTTAAAAACTATGATCAATTTTATTCTTCTTCCTTGCAATACGAACCTCCCTTTAGAATTATTATGACTGTATCTCTTAAACGGTGAATATGAAGTCTCCCAATTCCATTCCGACGTCTGAATTGGAGAACAGAAAACAAGGCAACATAATCCCGTTTTTAAAGCGGACGCTTCGAGTATTACGCGGAGCTTTGCAGGCAATGGAGTTCACATTCGAAAACCTATTTACGCGGGGATTAGTGGGGGAAACATGTGGAGAACTGACGTACTTTTAAATTGATACGAGATTTCAAGATACGAAAACCAAATTTGCCGATTCATTAAAAAGGTTGGACCTTCCCCCTTGGCTTAACGCGTTATCAGCTAGTGAACATTAACGTACGAAATGTTATCATCTTTTATACCTATTATATTCTAGGTTGTTCTTACTTTCCATTTACACGGTGTGTAAGGGAAGTATTGTAATCGGCCAAAAATGTTTTTTTTAGATCTCTTTGAATCTTTATGAATTGGCTCTAGAAGAGTCGATTTTCAAATTTTGGCGATGATGTCTAATGTCATATGTATGTATATTAAGAATTTTTTCCCCCGATAACTCACGAACAAATTGATGTATCGAATCAAAACTCGAGATTTGATTTTGAATGCGTTGGGAATCGAAACCTATTTCTGGACAGTTCCTTCCGACTTTATTTACATCGTGCTTCACTTCCGGTTTCGCATAGTTGAGTTATTTATATGTCCGCCAGAGTTCAATTGCTTTACGTGAGGCGGACAGTCCACTGAACGTATNAGTTGAGTTATTTATATGTCCGCCAGAGTTCAATTGCTTTACGTGAGGCGGACAGTCCACTGAACGTATAATCTACGTGACCAAATTGTAGAAGAAGAATTTTAAAAATGCGGTGGAGAACTTTGCCTTACGGGGGACACTCCCACAGAACATGCTCTGATGTTATGTGATGTTGAGCAATCCGGTTGCTCAAGCTACAACGACCAGGCGCGCTACCAACCGAATAACCCAGCATCACACAACCTCAGAGCATGTCCTGTGGGAGTGTCACCGTTTCGGCATGAAAGGAGGACTTTCCTGAATACGACAAAGGGAAAATAGGATACCTCTAGATTCGTCGATTTTNTCTAGATTCTTCGGTTTTCATTTCAATTTTAGGTTATGTGCTTGAAAACCAAGTTATAACAACCCATTTTAAAATTCAGCTTCTACAACTTGGTCACGTAGATTATACGTTCAGTGGACTGTCCGCCTCACGTAACGCAGCTGAAACCTTGAGAATATTTTTAATGTTCTGATGTTGTCTCTCAGTTGCATATGCATTTCGTGTCATAGTCACAAAATCATAGTCATAGTCAAAATCGATTCAAATACGCAAGGAAATTTCTGTGTNAACAATAATATACAATGTCGCGTTGGTCGTTGCTATGTATATATTTAGCGTTGTCTTTGTCCCAACGTCGGGAGAGGATAGACCCCAGAGGAAATAATTAGAATACTCGCTTGGCAATAGTTAGAGTAATTCTCTATTCAGGTTTTTGGCGTTTGGTTAATAAAACATTGACACATATAAACTATAACAAAGGTTTAATAATTGAATTTGCACATAAGCTCGTAGAGAGCTTATAATTGAAAAGTTATAATGATGCTCCCATAAGCAAGTGATTACATAGTTATGTTAAATGCCCTTATCGGAG